>VUQG01002586.1:0-22780 GCA_015106755.1 Etia nguti
TAATGACAGAAGATTAAATGAGGTCTGCACATGATGCCAGGAGTTTTATGGGAGCATAATTAAGTTCTGAAACAACCCGACAGTGATGTGCTTTTAACTAAAGGTCAACAGCAAACAGCAAGGTGAGCCACACTTGATTACTATGTATATCACAACATCAAAAAAGATGCTGCTGCTCTAATGAGGGGGTGACCTTCATCTTCAGCATAAACAAAGACCAAACGGACTAATATTGCTCTACGTGGCCTCTATCAGCCATTAATGGGAGGCGTTTAAGAAAATAATAGTACTTTAATATTCAGAAGAACTATTTAACATAAAATCTTTGACATTTCAGGGGCTGTCTGGTATTCCCTTCGATGCTTTCCAATCTAAAAAAGATCAAAAGATGTGATGTACTTAGCATCTGGACAGCCTGAATACAGATGAATGAAAACGAAAACCCACAAAACATCAGAAACAAAAATTCCTGACGGCATTATCTTCAATCCAGTAATAATAGCCTGCATTTTTACATGTAAATATGGTTTGGGCATTTAAATATTCATTCATCGCATTATAGGCTTAATCATAGTTAAAGCCGGGTGAATTTAGAGGAGATGTAGACAGACAGCTGCCATAGCTAAAGCATCCCCTTTATCCAGCACCGTCACAACCACTGGCTGCTTCCCCCATTGATCCCACACAGGCCACTCTGCTGGACTTTAAGGTACAGTAAGTGTTCCAATTTCTCTTCCATAAAACTCAACATCAAAATCAAATTTTAAATCATAAAACTCAAAAGTCAACAGAAACCTCCAGCCTTAAACATTTAAAAGGCACTCTGGATTATAATTTTTTTTTCCCCACCAGTGTCTCTCCCAGCTGTCTTTTAGAAAAGCAGCTGTATTTCTCTGTTCATTGCATGCACACGCTGCTATTCTAGATATTATTAGTCTGTCTGGAGACTCCACGTGATGATGAGCTCAGAGGGACATTTTAAATGACAGTGCCTTTTCTTGAAGGGATAGCATAAACAATGGAGGCAACCATCTTTATCTTGTTGCTAACACTGATCTGAATTCACAGGAAAAAAAAATATCTCAGGAGCAAAGCTGGTAAATGAGACTGTTACTATTCAGAAACAGGGAGGTTAGGGTTGGCTGGAGGAGTTGGGGGTGGGTGCGGAGGAAGGAGACATGCCTCAATATCACACGTGGAGGAGGGAACGCTGTCCCCTGACAGCAGTCCTTTCAGCTAGCCCTGGCAGATATGTTTACTCTCTATTCACTATTTCTAATCCTGTCTGAAAGCCTAGCTTGAATGTCAGGCTCCTTCCTAAATTGGCTCGTGTTCTTAGTGATTGATTAAAAGTACTGTAACCCAGCTTTATCAGACTACCCTGAACTCTGCATTTCTGCCAACTCTATTAGGTAATGCATCCTTTGTTATTGTACTTGTTGGTCTCACCGCCCGCCCATCTTTGGGAAATGCTCAGATCCATTCACTGTGATGCAGAATACCCAGTCGTACCTGGCTCTAAAGTAGTACAGCAGCCTTCAAATCAAACAGGAGAACCGCCTTAAGCTCAAAATAGTTTCTGACAAATGTAGCATCCTAATTCAATATACCATTATTCAGCGAAATTGGCCTAAATTTATCAAGAGTGTCCAAAACCAGCATGCTGAGGGATATACTTAAAAAGCATTTCATAATCTTTCCATACCTTTTTTTCTAGCTTTTGACTGATGCCATGGTGATAACAGAAACACGTCTCTGTCCCCTGACACTGAGCTAAACAATACGGCTATAATTCATGCTTTCTAATGCTGTAATATCCCCATGCCATTGCACACAGAGGAGAGGAGAGGTTGCCCTGATATTACTGCTGACGCCTAAGTCCTAGACATTGTACTTAGAGTGTCTCCTGCAGGACATTATTCAAACACACACACAGGCGCTACAAAGTTCATAAGACAAGAGTAGGCTGAACACATACGTCCTCAGATGCAGCAGCTTGCTGAGGGTACTCAAGGTTGTATTATAAGATAGGATGTGAAACCAGTGATATTTTGACCTCACCATATGTACTCTAAGGTAAAATCTTTGAGTTTAACAGAACGGGAAGCTACAGCACAGACACTATGCATATGGCATGAATTAAAATCCCATTTGTGCACTTTAAGCAGAGTAGAAGACCACATTAATGACTGCACGCTTAGAAGTAGGCCATGTCCAAACACTGCAGGCAAATTTGGCCTCGGGTTGTCTGCACTTCCTCAAAAACTGCACCAAACACACACTGGATGCTGAATCTCCCTTCCTATTCCGTGCCTACTCTGCACCAACGAAGCCCAGAGCAATGACAGCACATACTGTAGATACTGTATGGGAACCCATGCATAACTTTGATCACACATCTACACTGATTTCCAAATTCTTCTAAAATAAACTCGCCTTGATCTGCCTCTTTTTTACCCTTTTTCTTATTATTATTTTTCGCCTGTTTTTCTAAACATCCTGTCCTGTTCCGTCTTTCATTAGCAACCTAAGGGGGGTAAAAAAGGAAGTTTTTCCTTTAACATCTGGATGTTAGCTAGCTCGAATGAAAAGTCATATCAGATCAGATCCTGCTACATCAAATGAGACTAGAGGGTACATTATTTATTCATTTCACTGCTGACATCCAAACGATGCCCTAAACGGTGACACTTTGAAAACTATTCCTCTGTGCCTGAACTGCGCCGATACGAGTGCAACTAGCGGGGGCTCGCAGAGGGAAGGGAGTTTTATGTTCCTTTTACCAGGGATGAATGTAGAGGAGACAGAACAACGGGGCCATTGTTGTTTTCTAGCTTAAGAGCCTTGGAGCTTCTGCGAGGAGCAAACACAACAATGAGAGTGCCTCCATGCCTGCTGTAAAATTTCATGTGACTACAAGGCCTTCCCGCAATTTTCACAGACACTAAAAGCAGAGCCCTTAGGACCAAAAATGGCATGTCAGCTGTTACCAATACGACAGTTACCCCTTTGGTGAATGGAAACTCTATGTAGGTAAATCTCAGTGTGGGTTTATGTGCCAGGTGATTTGTTTTTTTTGTTTTTGTTTTATGTTTTGCGAAAATGGTGTGAAAAATAATAAGGGAACTTTTACTCTAGCTTTTATTCAAAGTTTCTTTGTATTGTCAACACAAAAAGGGAACGCTTTAATTTTGCAGGAATAAAAGCACCTGTTGTTGCAATTAATGCACCTTTCAAACTCAATGCTACACTTTTCTAGAACTAAAAAAAAAAAGAAACGATGATTCTGTATCTGCACCTCATGCAGAAGAGCAGCACGATTGCCCTTTCCATCCAGAGGTTAGCATCGCCAACTTGGTATGCAGACATGCTCCAAGAAAGAAATCCACGTGTGATGGATACAAAGAAAAGGTTTTCAGAAGAGGGGAGAGCCTCCTCTGTGTAGGATTAAGCGCTTTAGATGTAATGATGAGAGAGGCCCTGTTTTTATTTGTTTTCAAAAGGCATTTTGCTCTTAATGGAATAGCATCTGCTTTCCGTCTCCGGAGGATACGAATGCTCATCAAAGACCTGGCTTTGTCAAACAATCCACAAACTCTTAATGCCACACGGCAATAGATAGTTGCTAGCCAGGTTCAGAGCAAGGGAGAAAAAAAAATCAATGACAAGTTATACCAATTTACAATGTCATTATAGTGCAAAAGGTTTTATATCATACTCTTTTGCTCTGTGATCCCAGACCATTAAGGGACTGCTCATGTTTTGGGAAGTTCCAGCTCAGAATTCCTTGGTGGGATTCTCGCGCTTCCTATCAATATCTGAGGCGGTGGCTGCCAGAAGATTTGGTAGCACTCGATGCCCAGGGCTGTAAATCTGGGCCAGGGGTTGTGTGGGATGCTCAGATAAATGGGTTGGGCTTTGTTTTATTGCAGCGCTGCTTGTCTTAACTTTCTGTGTCTACCAGGGATTTAGAAAATGTGCTACTGTCCTTGGGCCTCTCGCTGCAACAGCAGCTCTGAGTTGGGTTTGAGTCAGCCCTGGTGCCCCCAGATTACATAAATATCCTCTATAAGCCATTCACTACTATATCCGCGCGCTACTGTTTTGGTTGCTTTTTTTATCTCCGGCAGCATTTTGTTGTTTTTGCACGAGTACGGGGTGCAAGTTTCAGATTAAAAAGCAGAGGAAGCAGAGGCTCCTCATTTAACCCAATTTGACGATTCCTCTCACACTGCGTCGAACAATTAAATGCAAAGAGTAAAAATTCTGCTTTCAAGTTGTCTTCTTTGGACCTTTGCTAATGGACTTGACTAGAAAGACCTTTATATGTGATGCAGCTGTTTGTCATTTGTGTGCAGCTAAGCATCAATATAAGGGAAAAGTGGGCCACGGAGACACAAAGCACAATTATCCCTGAGGAAATATGTCACATTTCCAACGTCCTTTGTGATAAGGTTCCTTTATTCATTCTTCTTTCAAAAAGCACAGTGGGAAACAAAGGCAAAGACATGGCTTATTAGGTCAGTTTATTATTATTATTTTTTTTACATATATATACAAACTGATTGTGGATCTGCTGGATAAATCACATGGGTATCATTAGAATCAACCCCGAGGAGTCTCCAGCTGCAGCGTGTTCGTGTGTGTTTAGGATGGCTCATGACTTTCCGGTGTTTTTTCAACATCCAATCAAGTAAAACGATGTGTAGCAGTGTGGCAGCCCTACTGAAATGCATCTGTACTCTTGCAGAGCTCTGATGCCTTTTTGCACTGTAAAACACACACTTCTTCATTTAAATAATTTATTTCAGAAGCAGACTTAGGAGACAGCTCGGTCATACAAATCAAGAGGAGGCTCGGAGAATGCAAACTCGTTTTCCTGCCTGCTTGTTATCCTTCAGCATAAGCTAACCTTAACCCTAACTCTATTGGACATCACATTAGTTAACGTATTAGTGGGTGCCAGGCTTCCAAAAAACCCAAAAAAACTTCAACAATAAATGCGTATTGTCATCGTTTGCTTTGGAGTTAAGGCTTCTGTAGAATTTTAAATGCGCAAAAAATTTGTGTGAAGCAGGTTTGGATTCAAAGAGGATGTGATTAAAGAGCATATGAGATGAGAATGCCAGTAAATTCTGGGGTGTCAGAAAACATTGAATCATTTAATAATATGGCATGGAGATCTGCCTCAATCAAAAAAAATCTTCAAATAAAAAGACGGAATGAAGAAAAACTTCAGGATACAGTCGACTAGGATTTGTATTCTGCTTGTTTGTGTACTGGTGTTTCTTTTTTAAAAAAAAGATAAAGCTGTAGTTGTCCGCAGCATGAATAAAACAAACGTGGCAGATTTTTGTTTGACTGGCTTTCTCCAGCCCAGAGCTCACTTGTCAAAAGGCTTATCCAGGCTTATCTTTCTCCACCCTAGCCATTTTCCTCTTGTTTCTTTTCAATCTCACCTCTTCCTTCTGTCCTTGTTCTTATCCTCTCTGATCCCCTCTCCATTCCTGCTACTCTCAGAGAACCATTTCTATCCAACGGTATCATTTCACTCTTCAGCTTCAGGACTGAACTGCCCACCACTATTATGTCATTCAACACCTGTACTTAAACTGGGTTGAAATTCACAGTGAGCCCAGGGCAATGGAACTACGAGAGAAACTACAGCTCTGGAGTCTCTTGTCCCAAATCTACCTTCCTCTGCTGTAATGACTCGAAAGACAAAACACAAGCGCCACTCTTCAGGTTCGACAACAACTGGACAACAAGTCCGTGAGGCTCTATTTACTTTTAGCTCATGAAAGTACAGTATGTTAATAGTCAAGGTTCAAACAGCAACCCACATATTTACGGCTTTCTGCAAATAATATGCGATTATGGGCTTTTGGAGCACATAATTTGGGGCGTTTTAGCAAAACCCTCAAATCTGTGCTACTTAAAGGCTCAGAAGAGCGCCTCGAGGATTCCTCCCTGGTCTTATGTGCTCGCCCACGTCACCATACTCCCCAGAAACAAAACTTCTCTTTTTTTCTAGATAAAAACCTCAAGCCAAGAAGCTCATCAAAATGAGGCTCCTCCCCTCAGCCTCACTTTTTCACTCAAACTATTGTCATAGTGACCTACAGCCACCAATTCATCACAGCTGCCATCTTGGGGGAGTAAGTCGCGAGGCTATTTCTGTAATGACCCAGATTCTCAGGTAAATCTGGATCCATATCATTGTAATGAGCAGCGGCAAATCAAAGGAGAACATATTAGGTCAAAGAAATGATTTTCTTATTTATGTTCATTTACTTTCACCGAGTAGCTAAACGTTGTGTTATTTAAACTTTAAGACTCATGAAAAGTGTGCATCCTGTATTGAAAACACAATCGATGCCAGAGAAAATTCCCCAGTCTAATTTCCTTTCTTGGTAATTTTGTCAGATTAATATCAAGTCAATTTCCTGGAGCCTGTTCTTACACAGAGTGATGGCATGTTGATGGTATCATTGGAAGAAAGCTATAATTGTGGAGGATGGCTCCTTTTGGGAGAAATATGGGCACAGATGGGTCCTGAGCTTGATAGAGGAATTTCTCTGAAAGGGAAAGGCTATCGGAAAGCATTGCCAAGCTGGCAAGAGATATAAATAGACGACAGCGAGGAGCAGGTCTACATGTAAGCACCAAAATAAACCAGTCCCAAAGTAGGCACCATCCTATTAAGGCAGAGGGTTTGCAATGTCATTAAGGTAAATTTACAAAGCATTATCCAAAGCTGCATAACACTGCATTATTAAGAGAATCTGATTAGATTTGCTTATTTACTACTTACTGTTTTATATAATGGCTTATGCTTGTACGATTACAATGGCATTTATAGTGCATTTTTATGGCTTTACTCATTGCTATGCTTATATATTACATTTATATGATATTTCATTTACATATAAATGTTATTTATTCATTTATTCGCTGAACTGTTACACTGCATTGCACAACAACTAGGCCAAAACACAGTGGACTCCCTCCATCTAAAAGATAGTACAGAAACAACCACTCACTCACTCACATTCACACCTACAGGCAATTCAGTCTCCAGTCAGCTTGATGGGGAGGAAATGCGAGCACAAGCACAGGCAGAGACACAGCTACCACCGCAGACACAAAGGACCCGCACTCAGTACTGTTTTGGGGGAATTTGAGGGGTTTTAATAACCTGAGGAAGAGCTTACATCCTGCAATTACACACACTTTACACGTGAAATTTTATAGCCTGCTCTCGTCTTCTGGTCTCTAAAATAAACGATTAGGGCGAAAACATGAAAATTATAAAGAAGCGCTAAATTTGAATTACAATGTTTACTGAAACATATTAATGAAGACAATGTGGTTCAGTATTTATTTTTAGGGGTTATCCTTGATAAAAATTCAGTTGCTGTATTTCTACAAACTGCACAGGGGACAAAACAAAAGCCCACACATAATATTCTACTGGCCTCAAGACTCCTCAGTGGCTAGCATAGTGAAATGGATAATAAAAGTGAAATAGATAGCACCTCAGTCAGCTGCAGCTTCAAACAACTCACATCTGTGCCTAACCTAACGTACATGCCATCCAAAATACTAAAAACCCACAAAAAACAAATACAAATAATTACTAATACAGGTGAAAAGTCTGGTGTCTAGATAAAAACACACACAAATAAATGTGTTTACATTATTTCCACATTGTCTTCAGAGAGGAAGGAATAACAGGAGATGAATTGGCATGACACTGGTGCTGAACTCAATGTCAACATTTCACTAAGTCTCAAACATAATTTAAAAAAAGTAAAACTTCAATATTTGTTCTCCAGAGTAGCAGATGTATGTGTTTTTGTCCAACTGAAAGGCAAAAGGAAGGGAGAAGAATATAAAGGAAAATAAAGGAAAGATTATCCTAAAGAACATAAAGCAACTGTAATTGAAAACCTACTTGTAGAGCAGAGATCTGCGATTTTATGACGGCCGAACAGTTGCGGCGGAAAGTTTGTGCGTGTTGGAGTGTGTGCGTGGGGGAGAGAGAGGACGGATCTCTATTAATCTCTTGCATTACTGCAGTCATTTCCACTCTTTTCATCACCAGAGCATGTGCTCTGTGAGATTTAAAATATTTAAATCTGTAATCTGTCAGCATTATGAGGTTAACGCACGCCCGCGAGACTGGTGTCCTATCTGTCACTATGCTTTCCACCTCACATGGCCCCCACATATATCACAAGAACCTGACATGGCCTTTTGTAGTTCTGGCTGGAAAAGACTTTGCACCCGATGTCTGTAATTTCTCAACAGCGGAACAGACATGCTGCCGGACCCTAGAGAAAAATTACGGGAAACGCGTGCAGATGGAAAAAAAAAGAGAGAGAGAGAGAGAGAGAGAGAAAAAAACAAGCTGCAGCACTGTGAAGTGCAAAGAAGCCTCTAATTGTTTCCCTAGTGTATGTGACCCAGTGACTCTGGAGGAGCTCTTTCTTGTTCTTTTACTACGGGCAACCCAGCATTCATTATTGATTTGGTGGCACAAACTCATAGTCTCACACAATGTGGTCTTATGAGTGGGCCTAAGTGTTCTGTCACTCTGGTGCACAACTACATTAAAGAAATGCTAATACACCTTTTTCCCCACCTGGCTTGTGCATAGTGCTATATTTTCCTAAAAACTCTGAATTAATAACCAAGAGTGAATAAATTGAATGGGATTAAGCCTGAACGACAGTGACCCATATATGAATATTAGGTTGATGGAAGACACTCCAACGTAGCCCATTTAGCCAGCTCCATGTCATGTCTTCATACGACAGGCTTTTACTAAGCTCCTTAAGAGCCTGCCCCGGGGGATCTATGGTAGGCTGGAGGTACTGACTCAGGCCTTATCTCCACTAATTTACCCCATGAATTAGACAGCCCCGTGTTTCTGTGTACTGCCAGACCCACACAATACTTACTCCATGTTAAGAAAATGAGGAGAGAAAGGGGCTTAGTGATTCCTTAGTTGGATAAGAAGCTGAGGAATTGACAGAGGAAAGGCGCACTCTGCCACTTAAACTTTACCTGGACAGTAATGTCATCCCCTGGGATTAAAACGTGTTGACTCCCTGTCACTTGTCTCTGTATTTGCAGGGCGGATTAGGTAAAATAAAATGCGATTTAAATCATAAGGATTAAGCTGACTTTTCGAAAACAAACAGGCAGGGTTTCACTCCTGTCGCTCACGACACACAGAAAGAACGACTAACTTCTTTGTCCGTTTTCGGCCGGCCTTAAATATTACGATGGCTGGCGGATATTTTATATTTCAAATGAGCTGGCAAGCCTCATATGTGGTCTTTAAAAGGCGTGCATGACTCAGTAGTCAAAGGTACAGAAATCTATATGTACCGCACATGCGGCAAGCATCCAAATCGCAGTCAGAGTCAACAAATAAATGCAACAGATTTGCAAAGTAAAGTCAGTGGAATGTGAAACACACACTGCTTCAGTGGATTGATTCTTGTATGCCACAGGAAAAAAAAAAGGTCATTTATGCTTGCATGTTACACATGAATGAAAAGAAGTGAACTTTACATAAGCTTGCGTAAGCTTAAAGTACAACTTTGCTTTTCCATATCATGATCGTCTCCCGCACCCCGCTCCTGCTGTCTCTCTCTCCGTGTGATCCATTTTTAAAAAGTCTCAGTTAAAAGGGGGAAACAATCAAAAACAGCTCCTCGCTGCTGCTGCCGCTGCTGCTGCTTCTGCTGCACGTCCGGCTGTCCCTGATTATAGCTCAGTAGGCTTCGTCCTTGGTCTGTGTGTTATTGAGAGTAAATTGACTAATTAATAAATAATTAATAAGTAGATAACTTCTGGCAGACAGTGAGTGGAGACATACTGTGTGACATCTGCTTTGTAGTTAGAATGGCGATGTCCAAAAGAATCTTGTTTACTAAGCAGACATTGGTCTTTGGCAGGGAAACCTGTTAGTCAGGGGAGATGTTTTTTGGGCCATGAACAATGTAATATCTCAGTTAAATATGTTATGTGCAAAAGACTTGAGGCATATCTTTGTGCCTCGGGCCAAAACCGCTTTGTTAGTCTAACAAACACTCTTTCATCTTTTTACTGATTTAACAAATACGTCTTATTCATTATTGAAACGAGTGTGACACAAGTGTAGGGAGCACTGCCGCTTGTTTCGACTAATGTTTAATAGAGAAACGATCAGGGTGTTTTGAAGCGATTCAGTCATATCGAGTGTGATTTAATGATGATGAAGGCACGTCCTCCTGAGCAAACACGAAGAGACAAGTTGATCCTCCTGCATTAGTCACTGTACATCCATGTCTGCGAAAGGCAGGGTGAAAGGGCTCGGGTGACACGTCATGAGGCACATTCTTACTTGGTTTTTGAAGATTTGGGCTCTTTCTCAGAGGTCTCTGCGCCACAGCCATTGTCAGAGACCATTAAGACCCTGCACGACTCAGAATCATTTACATTTTAAGTAGCAATAACCTAAAAGCTAAATCTGCTCTCTAGATGAGTCTCAAGAAGTAAAATAAGTCTGTAAACTTTATGTCTGTTTGGGCAGGCATTTGTTACCTGTGGATCTTCAAGAGCAGCAGTCAAGCCAAGGCAATTATCTCGCTTGCTTGGTAACGTGGTAATAAGCTAATCTGTTTTAAATTCACAAACATCACACCTCCCCTCTTCCTTTTGTTTGAGAGATGTTACAACGTTGTGAGAACAGAGCTAGAACAATGACAGGCCTTTCCTTGGCTGCGGGATAAACAGTGATAGGACATATTTTCAGAAGGTCAGAGGTATCCATTTGGGAAATTATTCAGCTCCTGCTCCTGCCTGCTTCGAGACAACACGTCAAACGCAATGAAGAATATTAGAAAACACAAATAACCTTCCACAGCCTTCCTTATATGTGCAACGACACACCGCCGCGTATACACAGAGGAGCACATGTGCTTGCACACCTCTGCCCATGTGTCTGGACGAGAAAGCAATAAGGAGCGCAATGCTTAAAGAGAAACTGAAGGCTAAGGAACAAGAGGCCTCTCGGGCCAGAAACCAATGAGCGGCTCATCCATGTTAAGTCAGGCCAAGACACACTCAGGTGTATTCACGTTAGGTCAGCACGAAGCCTCGCTGACCTTTGCAGTAGACAGAGAGTCTCATGGAGCTTTTCTTGAGCAGCCCTGAGACTCACAGGGTAAACAACAGACTCAATGCTGCACTCGTGTGTGTGCGCGCACGCATGTGTGTGCGCGTGTGTGTCTACGGGAGTGTGTCAGCATGTGTGCCTGTCAGTGATCACATGTTGACCGCTTCTCGATGGCCCAACCCCTTCCAGTGTAATCTGTCTAGCAAATGAACACACTGGGCGAGCGCCGTTCTCTGTAATTACTCTCCAACGGCTGAAACCCAAAAGCTCAGTTTTTGTTGTAAATTAAGCTGCCACGATTGTTACACAGCTCAAGTACATCCCAGAAAGAAAGAAAAAATCTGAGAAAGGGGTGAAGAATGGATATTAAAACAGCAGGGAGCTTGAAAAAATAGCACTTTGCTCAACTGGAATGCAAACACTGAAGGGTCAGAAAGAGAATTCACAAACAGCAGCAGCAGCACCAGCATGCATAATTCTTCACATGATATTGAAGCGCCATGTACAATACAGACACACACAATTCTCCTGCAAATCAAAACTGAATTCGAGGAGCCCTGCTCAACATTTCACAAGGCCTTTTTTTTTCTTTTTCTTTTTTTTAAATATGTGTGCAACAAAAGCTAGAAATTCTACCTGTCTGTGTGATTATCATCTATTAGGGTCTTCTTTTATCAGCAGTTTGTTTTGCATGCCAAATAGCAGGCTGAATCACTTCCTAAATGTTTAGGTTTCAGGGACACATTGGTTATTCAACTAATCACCATGACAACTCCTGCTTGACATTTCCACTTCCTCCTCTCTCTTTGGAATTCAACTCTCTCTCTCTTAATTATTCTTACTGCCACTGATAACAACCAGACTATTTATTTATAGTATATTTCCGAAGCCATGTGTTCCGGAATTTCACATTGTATAAGAAAGTAGACGTGTGTGGCCTACAAGATCATTACACTGCTTTATGCACAATATACTCGTGTCTTTGTAAACAATATGTTCAGTTCTGCAGCTTTTATAGGTTTTATAGCATGGAAAAAACATAACTTTTTCTATGTTTTTTTTGAATGTGAGTAAGTCAAAAGGTTAAAAGGAATGAATAAAAATAAGTGTTAAGCAGTAAGTACAATAACATACACACCGCAATGATAACATGTTATTTTGAACTGAATCCGTCACTCTAAAATGATAAATGCCCTTTAATAACCAGTTAAGCTAACACTGAAGCTTCTATACTGCGCCACTCATCTAATCATCCACAAACCAATTAGGAGAAAATGTTATTAAAAAAAGGGAATAGGAAACGGGGGATACCCATGTATCCCCGTGGCAGATTATCCTGCTCATCCAGATGGAGGTCTGTAGCCTGGTGCAAACTGGTCCCAATCACATTCAAAATAATATACATATATATCAATCTTAGATCTGCTTCCGCCCTGATCTATTTAAGCCATCAATTCTTTGATAAACGTACCTTAAAGTTCAGAGCTCGCTGCTTCCACCCTTTTTTTCTTGTTTTTTTCACAAACGCAACTCATTTGGCATTTTCGGATTTTTTTCTTGCTACAGGATGAACAATGACACAGAGCTTGCGCCCATCACGCGCACAAGATGTCTTTATGCCCAAGTAACAAGTGCTCTGGACGTCTATCGCAAGCATTTATTTTCTGCATTGACGTTTGCCGTGCGCTGGTATCGCAACACGCTACATATGGCAGAGCGAGGAAAAGATACAGACACTTAGCAGCATCCAAAAATCCCTGCGTCTAATAAGACTCCGGGTAGTCCGTGCAACTCACAAAATCCAAATGCGTTTTGGAAGTATACGTGCCTCCCTGCCGGGTTACAGCGCTGCGTCGATGTTGCGTTACAAAATAGCTCCCACTCTTAATCTTTTCCACACACGCACACAAATAAAATAGAAGCTTAAGTCGTATAAAATAAATCCAAGTATCCCGATATACCCTCTTTCCTCCCTGCACATCTCCCCAAGTCACCCAGAACGCAGATAGCCTTAGATTTTCTCCCCCTTCTATAGTTGCTCATCAAGTCTCACGAAATGACTCACCTGCCTTGTCGAGATCTAAATCCCCCCATGCCTTTCTGGAAATAAAAAGCCGGGACAATGTTTCACTGTTTCGGGGTCTTCACTCGCAGTCGACTCTCTGTACTCCAAATATCCGTATAGTCTGCGGACCGCTTATATGTTTTTCGGGAATGACCTTCCTGTGAAGCGATAACGGCTCTCATTATCCTCACTCCGCTGTCATTTTAATGGATTTCTCCCACGTTTTATTTTATTGATTAATTTCTTTCTGTCTTTCTTTCCTTTTTTTTCCAGCGGGAAGTCTCCTCCTAGTCCTGGTGCGTTTGCTGCTTTTGCCTTGACTCTTGAGCTCAACACGAGCTTCGCGGGGACGCGCGGCGCTATCCCGTATGAATATTCGGGAGCGCCGATTGGAGATGGAGAAGAGAGTTACTAGGTAACCAAGGGCACACGCATCATACATGAAAAGGAGCAGACGGTTTATGCCTTCCAACTATTCTCTACCTTCTCTGACAGCTCATCAAACATAACCTTTTTCCCCCTCGCCGGACTAACGTTTCTCACCAGAACAAAATCTATAAGGCAAGTCAGACAGGCATGTAGACTATTTAATAATGACTTTAGAGTTATTGGGGCCTCTGAGAACTTCGTTTTGAATGAAGATTGTATTTCTACGGGAGATTAGCAATTTATAAAGAGGATAAAACTTTAAAGCCATCCAAGCACTTGGATGAGGTCGGAGAAAAAATAAATGAAGGAGAGGTGAGATCTATAAATGCTGAACTGGCTGGTTAGAAATAATTAAATTATCACAGCATATTTTCAGATTGCTCCAGCGTTTCTCACTTTATAAATGAACTAGCTATTATAGCATTTCTTAAGATTTAAGTGACATTTATTTAGCTCCCATCTTTGCATGAGTCAGTGAGATAATAATGTAACACAATGCAGCACAGGTAAGTAAAGATTAGGCTTGGAATCCTTCAGATCCACCAACACTGGATGCCGTATTGAGGAAAGGCAGCTTTTGATTGGTCTCTAAGCATCATAAAAGCCCCCATTTATTCCTGCTGTCAGTTTCCAGTGCAAGCTTTCTATTATAAATCATACTTTACGCCATTATGACATCATCAGGCTAATTCTCTCAGGCTTGACATACCTCCTCCAGAGCTACAGAACTCATTATATAATTGTTTTCAAACAAATACTCATTACTGGGAAATCATCATTTTTTTCTTTCCAACGCTGATTTAAAAAAGTGTTTGCGATAAAAGGATTACAGATCAGACAAATGGATAATTTGTGGTTTCAAACGTTTTGTTTTCATTACAAGTCATTACATTACCACCTCTATATATCACCATAACAGTCCCAGAGTAGTTTATGTAGAATATGCTTTATGTTCGCTGCATTAAAGTACACATATAACTGGAGATGAATTGGCCAGTGCCGGCGTCAGAAAAGCAGAGAATTTGGGTCCTCGTTTCAGATACGCAAAATAAGATTACACTGATTAGGAGAAAGATAGAAAACTCTGACAAAGAGCGAAAGAAAGATATCCTCCTCTGGAGCAGACAGGCATGCAATAACTGTCAAATGAATGCTTTTGAGTAAAACATTTAAGTAACTTTCATATCATTTTAATGAAACGAGCTCTCAAGTATTTGCAAACATTTACTGTATTTTCTTGAAACCATAGTGCACCGTTGAAATATTAATGCGAGACTGCAGTGAAAAACAATTCTATGATTTAACTCTAAGTCATTTTACGTCTGTAGTAGCTATATAATACTATGGAACAGTTTATCTCTACACGTCTGCTCTCTCTATTGATATTTTAAAATCTCACATCGCTTCTCATTGGCCACCTCACTGAGATCGATACTGTATCATCTGTTGTTCCTCTTTTGTCCTCGCATGTGTTCTGCTCTGTTTACACTTTATGTTGTTACCCGTTTCTTCTTCTCAGCTTACTGAAATTGTAATATGGCCAATAGTAATTATTTCAGTTGTCACAAAAGTAATGCAAACATTAGTTCTGAGATGAACCATAAAAAGCAGTCCTTCCAAATTCCCAGCAGCACTACAAAGAGTCCTCTATAACAATCTGGCAGAATTAACCTATCTATGAAACAGTAAAACAAAAATAGCATTGACTGTGTTTTAGGACAGTTTAAATGCAAATAAAAGAACTACTCAAAGGTATAAAAACACTATTCAAAGTGTACCACATAAAATAGGTAATTCTAAGTGCAGGTCTAATTAGAGGTATAATAGTCACTTATACATTTTAAGAGAAAGCTGGAAATCACTGAAATCTAATTTGGTGTTTGGAGCAGAAACCAGCATACACATGACTCTTGTGAGCAGAGACCTTTTAATTATAGAACAGCAAGGGGTTGATGCTACTGCTGCTGGTTTTTTCACTGACATTCAACACTCACACAGTGGAAAATACAAAAAAAAGAGGAAAAAAAGGGGGGGGGGTTACTGACACAAACAAACCAGAGTGCAATGCATCCACAAGACATATTGTGTTTGAGCAAGACGCTCAATCATGACGCACTGTTTTTTTTTTTTTTTGAACCAGTCAGCTGAAAAAAAAAAGAAGAGCAAAAATCCAAAGGGTGTTGTAAGGTGTTGTAACCCTTTAGCGTCTAATGTTGAGGGATAACTTTGCACGTGTTCAGTTCCAAGTTTTAAAGGTGGGCACAGTAAAGTCATTCATTCACAAGGACATTTTTTTTCTTTCCAAAGGAGAAAGTCAGCTCCACGCAAACAGATGAATGTTGCCTGAGGCAACCGGATGGGTTACATCAAACGCACACTCAGAAAAAGTATTTATGTCTTAGAAGTGAGTCATGTGAACATTACAGAACTGCAGGAATATCAACAATTCACTGTACCGAGACTGTTTTCTGACATTTTTTGCAACACTGTTTCAAAAATATTAAGTTTTAGAGCACTGTCTACATCAATAACAATACACACAACATCCACATGAGAGGGAAACAGGTGGAACTGAGTGTGAGTGGGATGGGATTTTAGATGTACACATAAAAGCTTCTTATTGGAGTGCAGGACTGACTATGTTCAAATATTGTTTAGTCTTCGGCTGAATGATGTGAAGCGGCTCTTTGTGCACAAAACAGGAATGCAAACAGCTGGAGTTGTCTAACAGGTAAATCAGAGCTTTTCTTTTTTTCTCAGCTGTCCACATGACCACATGTTTTTAAAAATGATGACATTAGTCAAAAAGCATAAAGGGAAATAGTTCACGTACCAGAGCAAATAAAGAAAAACGCCACATACATATAAAAGTAGATAAAAATAGAGTTCATGTCTGTCAAATGTTGTAGAAAAATATGTCTAGCAGGAAGTACAAGAAGGAAAAGACAAGTAAATGAGACAGGCGAGCAGGACGAGAGACAGCAGAACAGAATTCTGACGACCACTGCTGTATATTAACAAAGATTACTTTCAAAGAATTCAAAACCCAAATGTCCAAAAAACCTACATGAAATGATTTGCAAAATATTTAAAACCAACATTTTGTTTAAAATGTGCAAAGACAATGTGGTCAGTGTGGAAACTGATACTTTGTTCTAATAAACCAAATCTGGAATAAATGTAGAATATCCCTCACAGAATATTTTACAGCTAATTAGATTAACTGGAAGTAGTAGAGTAACACAACTGGGTATCAAAAAATCATCACAGAGAGTTCCTTGTGGAAGGATTAATACTTCAAAAAATTTAAGAAGCACACCCTAAGATTGGAAAAAATCCAGAGAAATCTCTGTACTCAGGGTAAAAGGCCAAAAAACAAAAGTTAAATGCTGTGTAGAGACAGCACTGCATTAAAAACACAATTAGATCATGGAAATCAGTGGATGGGTTGGGAAACACTTCTGAAAACCATGGTGAGTGAACGGTTCATTGCTGCATCTACAAATGCATGTTAAAGCATTGCCATACAAGAAAAAAATAACATATATAAACAACATCCAGAAATACTGTATCTACTCCGTGCATCAGCTCATGTAGGATGGACCACTCAATATCTACAATTATTCTTGGGAATCATGCTGTGAGAGTGTCCATCTGGCTTGTCATCAGCATACAGTTCAAAAGCCCGCATCATTGTTGGTATATGGGTTCATTAGTGTCTACGGCACTGGTAACCTGTATACATGTGAAGGCACCATTGATGCTAGAAGACATTCACTGATTATGGAACAAGTTATGTTCTCATCCAGTCAATTTCAGCAAGAAAATTACAACCGTGTAGCTCTGTAGTGGTAAACATTTGATACATAATAAATAAAAAAATACCACAATGTGCTGAGCAGCCCAAAACAGTTATTTTTCCAATTACAGGAACTAGTTTCACATATTCCCAAACATTTGCCGAACACTTTTAACAGAAGAGATTTACAATATATTTTAAACCACTACATTTCTCAGTATTTGATGTCTAGTCTAATGTGTTGCCCTTTATTCAAGTTATGACTGTAACTATTTGTAAATTATTGCATTCTTTTTTATAATTCACATTTTACACAACTGACAGTTTCATTTCTTTTCTTGTTTTTTTGTCACACAGATAGTGTGCATAAAAGGGGCCCACCTCTCTCACTTTCTCGCAAATCAAGATGAAACAGAGAAGGTAAAGACAGAATTGCAGACAATCCAATATCCAACAATAGTCAACAAGTTTGTCTACACTGACCTAGTTCTTTTGTTATGCATTTTAAAGACCGTCTTGATCACTGCGGAGGAATTAAATTCTTCTGGCTGTCAGATAAGTGGAAGTTATCCTCTATTTACACAGAAATATCTAAATGTAATACAAGTAATGGCAGAGAACGCTGAGGTTTCCAGCCTTTTTATTTACAGACTTCTAGTATTTGCTTCTGCAGCAACTTTGAGGTTTGAATAGTGTATGACAATGTTTTCATCCATAAACCCAAGTTAAGCATCTCATTTCTTTGTCTGCGGGAACATCATTTTCTCATGAAGATTAATAGTTTCTCTTATTTCATTCCATCCTGATCTGCAGTTGCTGAAAGTGATTAGCATACATAGCTATTAAACAGCTTCAGAATTACACTGCTGGGCTTAATGAAGCAAGATAAGTTAAAGAAAACCTGACTGATTTGAACTAGAAATAGAAAAACTTTGCAGAAGACATCTACTAAGAGAGGAAAAAAACAGATGTGCAAAACATGAAAACATGTTCAACATATTTTTTTTATATTTCTAAGCCACTTATTTTTTTCATCCAGATGACAAAACCACAGTGTTTTCAATTTTCTGTCAGCAGATTATTATTGCCGCTCCTCGCTCAAAATTCAAACCAGTGGGCATTACACAATCATCATCACATAAAAACATTTAAAACAAACAAACAACCAAAAAAACTTCATATTGCACAGTAATGGAAAATGGGGACAATAGAAACAGAGAAACAATCAGTAGTAAGGAAATTAAAGAATAACTTCATCCGGCTTTGGTCAGTGATCTGCTATAAGCATGTTTACAGAAAGACCAGGGCTGTTCAGCTGACATTTATGACATCCCTGATGGATTATCATCGAAAGCAAAGCGATCTCAGTGCTGGTTTTATACTGGAATGCACTTCCTTTATGCAACAACACTGCAGAATTTCTATTATTTTGACTGATCGGTTGGAAGCAGACATTGCTGTTTTGATGATCTGCGACATTAGGAAGACAACACAGGCTGCCACTGAGAACTTTCCTTCAAGATCCTTCAAGTTTGTGTGTGTGTGTGTGTCATATGTGTTGTGGTAAAATGCTAGTTAGATCTACCACCAAGGCAGTTTTGAGTATTTTGAGAGGTGTTTATAGGTTAGCTGGGATTACACAAGGTCACATTTGAAAATGATTGACTGAACGCTCTAGACTGGGAGCCAAGGGACTACCAGCTCCCCACTTTAGGTTTCTGTCTACATTCTTTTTATTTTTGCATTGTTTTTGTAATTCCTCATATGATGTCTCTTCATCTTTTGCATGTGTTTGTCTTTGCTGGTGTTGCTGGTATGATAAAATACCTAGATTTTCTCTAGTTCTCTACCTGTTTTTAAACCTTTCTTCCCTGTTATTGTTAAGCGCAACACAGACACTATTAGGGTAAGGCTGAACTTGTGTTATCCACTCGTTAAGTCTGATCCCATTAGCCATTTCCAGGTCTAAGCATTCCTTCAATTCCACAGCACCAATGTTCCAAAATCTTTCAACTCCAGTTAACGATTGGTTTGGTTGCTGCTACTTTAAAGCTAACTACACAGCTGTGGCTAATATAAACACATAAACGTGGTGAAGATCCACAATAAGGGTTAAATTGTTTCCAATAAAAGTAAATGTTGAGGACAAAGAAGGAAAGACAGATGGGAATGGATAAAGCTTCAGCCAAGAGGACATTTGATATCAACGCATCCGCAATCAGAGTTCAGTCATCAGAGGTACATACATTGCTCACTTAGGTAAAAGTTAGATACCTGGGTTAAAAAAAAGTACTGTTGAATATGAAATACTGCTTAAACTTTTTTACTCAATTAAAAGTGAAAAAGTCAAGGCCCTAAAAAGTACTAAAGTGTAAAATGTAAACAGAACTGTAGCTTGTTGGAGGACATTTCTACCAGCTATTTTTATGCAAAGGAAACTGAACCCTGTGTCATATTATTTATAATAATAAAATAATGTCAATGCATGGGAATAAAAAAATCATTTCAAGTTAAATTCTAATTCTAATCAGTGTATGCAGCTTGAACATCAGTTATGTAGAACACAAGCATAGAAAAACAAAGAGAATAAGAAAACAAAAAACCCCCAAAACTAGCTCTGTAGCCCCTGTAGCGATCATGCAACCTTTGAATCACACAAAGTGAGTATGCTTCAGTATACATAAAAGCTTGAGATTTCCAGTTTATCAAATGTCACTGAGCAGTCCTTACCTTTAAAAAATAATATCTCTTCTTCCTCTCCTAACCTTTTTATTCATTTATTATTTTATTTTATTTTTTTAAAATCTTTCTCCATCTCTGAGTGAAGTTATCTCACATTCTTTTTTCTCTGTCTGGAAATACTGCAGCTGTACCTTTAGATAGCAGACACCTTGCAGCTCTTCTGTAGCAGCTAGCAAGATGCTGACCACACCTTGTGGACATCTGCACCAACAATGCAGTTCTGGATCCTTCAGACTCACTTTAACCCCTTTTTTGCCTCTTGTGGCGTGTGATACAGGGGTGCCTCCAGAATTTTTTCATAGGGGTGGCCATATGGGGGCCGCTAAAAATATTGGGGTGGCACACCAAAAACAGTATTTCCAGTTTTATTATGCTGTTTCAAATATAGGGTGTTTTCCTCTCTCTTGTGCACACGTTTATATAGGGGTCAGCAAATTTGGGGGTGTGGCCAGTGCCCCCCCCCTCCCTTTGGTGGCGCCCCTGGTGTGATAAGCACCAGTAATGGATACATGAGATTATGTTCCTATGTGTTATTGTTCCCTGCATTTATGTTCAAATCAGTTTGATGTCCGGAAGGCGCACACTAACTACCCTCAAATCTGTAAAACCTGAAGTAACGGACCTGTTTTGAAGATGTAAAGAGTGGAAAATAAAGATTTCTGTGTTGAAATTTAGGAAGTAAAATTATACCATAAAAATAAATGCTTAGGTACAGATATACATATAGGTACAGATGTACAGATACATTTTACTGAAGTATTAAGTGTTTATATTCAGTTACTTCCCACCTCTGTTAGTCATTAATATGTTGCTGGATGGTTTGGATTACATTATGAGTTTTTAAAAAAATAGCTAAAAGACATACTACACAGGTACAATGAATACAGGTCTTGGATGGTAACTGAGTAGTTTGGGGCTGTGTCTATACAAAAAAACAAGTGACACAGCACTATAAAACTGTACCCTCACCCAACACTTGGACCTGGAAGCAGGGTTGTTATATCATCGCTTAACAACCACACTGTGTTGACCTTAAGGGAACTGAGTCTATGTTTAACCTACTAACCTAGCAATAGAGTTTATTGTTTCAAACTGCCTTGTGGCTGGGTCTTGTGATGCCTGTGGCCTGTAACTATGCCTCTCTACATTGCTATCCTCACTCCACATTCCGGACTTTTATCTGAATTGGTAATAATGACATACTGGCTCGACTAGTAAATGGCAAAATTTTCATGCATAATAACATAGTGAAAAAAAAGCTATTTGATAAATCAGTTTAAAATTGAGGGTAGGACTCAGTGTTTCTGGGGATTCAATTCATTTTCCCCAGAATCTGCAATGTACTTAAGCTAGTAATAAAAATCATTAAAATCAGTGTCTTGTGTGAAATGATTAATATGTTTGATAAGTGGCTACATAATGAGTAAGATAATGCAGCTTACATTTGCAAGTGATCACAGATAAAGTCAGTGGCTCAGGCAATTGTGTGGTCAGGTGCTTTTTCTAAGGATTGGGACTAATGACTTCTCTCAAATACAGTTTTATATTTGGGATCTCCAGAAATAGGGAGGGTTTATGTGTGGATCAAAGCATTGAGATTAAAACACATTTACAGCTTCATACACAGTTCAAATGATAAAATAAGTGATTACAACCTGATGACAGTGCTTTGTGACTGTGTTATGTTGACGGATTGTCATTCGTAGTCTGCAGTCTGAAGGTAAAATTGATCCCCACTCCAGTACTTCTTTAGAAGGTCACACTGAATCATCTTATCCACAAATACAAGCTCTTTGATGGCAGAACCACAAATAGTCTGATCACCGTTAAAACCTGAAGAAAGTCAAGTCTGGTTCAGACAGCCTGTTTAGACTCTGTGGGGCACATTGTCAGAGACAGAACTCTTAGGCCCAGGCTTTCACATACAAGAACAATTTAATCTTGTGCCAAAGAAAAGGAGCACTTGAGAAAATATGTCTTGTGACTGGGACTTTTGTATGTGACAGAAACCTGCAGAAACACAGATAGGTGAGAAATTAAAGAAAAGCTTTGAACCATTGTTCCAGGGATCCAGTGGCTTTGCTATGCATTTTGGTATTTTATTGGCATGGGAATAATACATTTCTAAAAATAATGTGGAATATATGCAAAGGCTTTTGCAGTAAACAGCTCTCAGCCCAGGTGAAGACGTTATTGGAGATTATGGACCTGTAAGACCTGTATTAATGGGTGTGATTGAGCTTTCCATCACTATCATCAAAGTTAGAGCCAAATCAGCTTATTGGTGAGCTGATATTATCTGTTTACATTAAAACATTTGTCAGTACCAATCTATCAGTATCTGCATTTATAATGGCTGATGAAAGAAAATTTAAAATGTAAAGAAGAAACAGAGAAACACCCTTCAGCAATGTTATGAATGTTGACATTGCGTAGTTTGTCCACTAGAGGGCACTCTGCTACTTCCCTTTGGGCATCACATGTGTTTAGAACGCTACAAATACAACAAGTCTCTCCAGTAGAGTTCTTAAGACACGAGTGGCCAACAGCTTGCTAAAGGTTTAGTCACACA
>VUQG01002586.1:22800-67419 GCA_015106755.1 Etia nguti
GGTTTTATAGCAAAAAAAAAAAAAAAAAAAAAAAAAGAGTTAAAAATAGGATAAACTCCTCGCGACTGAGAAAAAGATCATTGGTTTTGTATCCATTGTAAATGCTAATACTGATAGACTGACAAATAGCTAATATCAGCAGATAATATCAGCCTGCTGATAAGCCAGTCTGGCTGTAGTGTTGATGAAAACGGTGAAAAGTGCAATCAAACACAATGATCCATAATCAGGTCTTTTAACTGGGTGGAAATCTGTTGATAGTCTTTGCATATATTATTAAATATATATATATATATATATATATACACACATATATATGTTATATATCATTTATATATAAAATATAAATATAAAATTTAAAAAAAATCATACATTTATTATTTTCCCTCATGATGACATTGAATCTTTTTGCATTCTGTGACATTTCCAAGCAGTTCTGTCTCTGTCACTTTTCATCACCAGACAATTTTACAGGTCGCAGTCTCCAGACAATCGTGGTCCAACTCGTACGACTGCAATCACTCGCAGACAGATTGTCTAATTTATAAACACAGACAGATTGTCAACATGTTGCAATCAATCACTCATCAAAGTCTGATGAGTGCAACTCATCTATGAGGCATCTCTTTGCTATAAGGGACTCAACTGGTTGCCAAGCAGTTGTGTTCCAGTTATATTTTGCAGTTAAATTGCCATCCTACATTCACTATTTGTGGAGGAATCACAGAATTTCTTTTTTAGGCGCATGAAGTTTTGTCCGGACTCTAAATGTCAGGGGTTAATTTTAATTCCTGGTTACGTAGCTGGCTGCAGATTTGCAACAGACAACAGCAGATTGATCACAGTGAACTGTCCATGGCATCTATCACAAATAAATATTATGGTAATGCTAACTTGACAACAAATGGGGTCAAATTCCCTCCTATTGCCATTTTGTCGTTGTCCCGATGGACTTCAAAGCAGCTTTGAAGTGCTCGCAGACCTAGTTCCCATGTTTGAAGCAGCCATTTCACAGGGAACAAAGTCAAAAGTTCACTGCACAGATGCAATAATTTTGGTCACTGTTTTCCCCAGAGTGACTGTAACACGGCACACTTTATGTAGATTTTTCCTTTAATTTGTCACCTGTTTTTACACCTTCAACATACCCGTTTTTCTGACTATGTAAATATCTTCAAAGCATGTGCTCCTGGCATTCAGGCCAATTAGTATATCATCTCTATATCCTGCTCTTTGCCAGCCACACAGTCAGATGTCTATTTACGAACAATAACTGCAGTGTATATACAATTCAGGCTTATTTTCACTCGTTAGCACCTGCATGCAGTGATACCAGATAGTCTCCAGTTATTGAGTAACTGCTGCAGGACAACGCCAAAAAGGTTAAAGGATGGAAAAAATTGCACAAAACAGGAATTCTCTCTCAAGAGAGATTTGAATCATGTTGACAGTTTAAAGCTGACATCATGTATTTCAGTTGAACCTTTTACAGATTAATCAGGATCTTCTGTTCTCCTCTGTTGTTTACGGATGGATAAATTGAGTGCTTCTGTCAGTTCTATCTGTAACAGATGTCCATGGCAGAGCATTACATGCTTCTCATATGGACACCATAAAATAATTCCTGCTGTATTTTGAGTAATTTAAAGTCTGCTTATTTCTCTTATTGTAGCATCACCCCAGAGACTTTAAGAGCAAATTCTGCCAAAGCGGGACCGTCTTCAGGACCTTTCACACTCTTCACCTTTTGGGTTGCAGATGGAAGAATGAAACAAACAAAACAAAAACAGAATGCAGCCGTGGCACGAATTTGAACCCAGAAAAACTGAGGTCATACGACATCTTGATCTCGCTGTGAAATGATGCTCGCTGCATATAAAGATAACTATAAAAAATGTAAGACTTCCACTATTATATGCTGAAGCCTGAAAACATGAAGGGGATGATAACCCAGTGCTTCACCGTGCTGCTATTTAGTGTGTTGTTTGCCTGTTTATTTATCTCACCAGACCTCAACCAGCCCAAAGTGCAGACACTCAGACACACAGAACCCCGCATTTTGTCAGGATCCATCAGGATCAGTCCATTATTCAAAATACTGTGCTCACAAGATGACGAAATCACAGGTTATCTTAAAAACAGCAAGGTCAAAAGAGGAGAACGGAACGAACATTGGCTGATTGAATAAAAAACTCATGCAGAGATGCTTTTTATCCTTTTCCAATTTTTTTTTAAGTCAAAAAATTCTGCTTTTCAGTGTTCAGACTTCCAGGGAATCTTGATAGCGTTTTAAGACTTTCACGGTTTACACACAGTTTATGCCCACAGTCAACTCACGTTAATCCTTCTGTAAATTGTACAGACCCTTTCACCATTTCTCATTATAAACATCCATTTTCAGCTTGGCTGAACTGCTTTTTGTGGTTTCAGGACACATTTATAGTATTTCAAGACACTTTCCTCTTGTGCTGATGGGGTCTCAGGCAGTGGCTGATTATGGCTTCCACATCAAGCATTTTCCCAGGTAGTCTCAAAAATCAGAAGATCTCCCTGGGATTCCAATAGTCAAGGGAATAAAGAGTTTTAATCAAGCCGTTGAAGCATGCTCTTAATACTGATGTTTTCAGCAGACGCACTTTTTCGTTGGGTTTAATAGGTACTACCATACTATTTTTATTAGGGCAAGCTTTTATTTTCTGTACAATAATCTTAACAGCATTATCACGCAAAAGGGTTAGTCACAGCATGTGTCACTGGCCAGGGTTGGAGAGGGGATTTAGGGATATTTTTGTGCCAAGCGCCCAGGGCTCAGCTGAGCTTTTTCTTACCCAAGTCTTTAGAAAGCTAAATGTAACATGCAAAATCTAATGTGCACACATGATTTCACTGTAACAATTATCATACCTGCCATGTGTAATTACGGACAAAGTGGTCGAGGGTTGTGCAAATAAGACATGTTTCAGTCCGCTGTCCAAAATGTTTTAAAAAGGCGATCATGTTGAAGTAAATAGTTGCCAGTTGTGAAAACTCCAATCTCACTGTTTGCTATTAGTCTGTTTATGCTGAAGTGATACTTGACTAAACTGTGCAATAGGCAAAAAGCAGCTAGACAAGAGCTTGGCTCTCATGCACAGATTTCCATATTTATTGCTTGAAATCCTGCAGGGAGTTCAACTGAATGCCAATCGTAGCGCTGACTCACTGAGACAAACGTGCATCTGCAGCCTGCGCCATTCAACACACCCTATACTGTATGACACCTGACTGATGTAAATCTACCTTTTCAAGCTAAATATTAAAGCTTAAGCAGCTCACTGTATAACAAGGGAAACTGTTATACGGCTGATGGATTGCTGTTCTTTTCAATATTCTAACAACAATACAACAAGAGTAATGAATATATTATAAAATTAACAATTTACAGAGCACTTTTGAAAAACAGTGCAAAAAAGATCCAAAGAGGGCAGCATATTAAAACCAATATGCTTTATACAATTAATAGATTTCATTAAAATAGATATAAATAAATGTTTTAAGTAAAACCAGGATGGACATTTCAAAAGATTATACCAACTGCCCTTCACCAAGTCTTTATTCCCTCTCACTGTTGGTGCTTTTTAATGGTTTTGTTCTCTGTCAGTTGTGCATGTGTGTGTGCGTGTGTGTGTGTGTGTGTGTGTGTGTGGGTGGGTGTATACATACATATGACCTGCTTCTTTTTCTGCATTTGATTTCATTTACTGTGCAGCTCTTTATCTCGAAATTCAAAGGAACAGACAGAAAAGAGGAATAGACCTGCATGCTTAGCAAATCAAACAGCTGCACTACAAAGCCAACCAACAGACCTGCTGAGCCTTCCAAGGTTAGCAGTGCCATCACACTCAGATCTCAAAGCAAACTTAGTTCCACCCAGAGCACCTCATAGGATGAATCAAGTCACTCTTTTGTCTCCATACCTGCAGGCACAGACATATGCACTCTCGCTCGACAACATACTCTCAGACACACCTTAGGGTACAGAAGTGTCTATCTAATGCAAATGTATGCAGTGTCATTAAAAACTACAAGTCAATTATAATGCAGCGGTTATTCTGAAAGGACCGAGGGTGGAGGCACCTCAAGACATTAGTATGCCAGTGTGTTTAAAGGCCAATTTCACCCTGCATGCCTCTGGAACAAAGCCCTCAAAGAATTTGCATTTCAACAGAATATCACTTTTCACTGGCTGTTTATGAATCTGCGTCCCGTCGGCGCTCCTATTTCCCATTTCCTAGCCTGGATGCATAATCACTTTTGTGTCAAATTGTCTTCATTGAGTTGTAATAAGCAGAAAAAGATGCCATTGGAGAACGGTTTTCTTTTTTTTCTTCCTTCCTTCCTAGAATTTTGCTGAGAATCGGCGTTCATCTTTCTTGTGGGGATTTCCTCAAGTGTGTGAAGTTGGCTTTTTTTGTTTTTTTTAATTAATTAATATTCCCGATTAAACACAAGATAACAGCGACTAATAAGTGGCATCCACTGATGCCCGGACTGAAACGTACAAGATGACACACAGAAAAATTACTGTATATCTCAGCCACGTCTCCTGAGCGCCACACAACATTTCCTGCCTTTATTATTGGTAGTAATGACAGCTGGGGACTGCTGGCGCACTGCCCTGTCACAGAAGGAACTAAGTAGCAGGTTTTCTCCTGTCAGGGCTGCTATGAGCTTAAGCAACAGGGAGAAGGAGGCAAAAAAAATTCTATTTTTTATATTGGAAAATATAATGACCTGCTCTCTAAAATGCCCAGTACAGTAGTACAAACATACTAATGTCTCAGTCGATAACAGATGGATCCATAGTGAATAATTTTGCAGCAAGACATTCTTCGAGACCTCAGCCTGATTTTAAAATGAGAAATATTTAAACATTTCTAAGGCTGCACTAATACCATTTTGAAATTGTTTTGAGCATATGCAGGCTGTACGTCAAGCACTTCTATTAAAAATACAGCACTTGCCAGAGAAATTTTTTTTTTTTTTTTCTCAAAGACAGTTTCTCACTTTGAAAGGCTTCTTGCCTGGAGCATACAATAAATGAGGCTCCGGTGAGCAGGCAGTAACTTTTGTCAACAATGCACTAAATGTTGTGAACTATAGATGTGCAGTATGTAGTTTAACTGCATCCTACAAAACAACCGCATTAAAAGCCTAATGGATTGTACCCGGTTCAAAAGGAAGTGAAGACAAAGGCACTCATCGGCTGTTGTTTTGGGAAATTAGCGATAGTCACGTCGCATAAGGTGCAAAATTTGTGTTTTCATGCCTGCTTTTCTTTCTGGTAATAAAAAAAGAATCAAACTGTATATAAATATTAAATTAAAGAGACTGTCACCATGAAATCAGTGGCTGTGCTGAGGTGCACTCTGAACTCAGCAGGAATAGAGTGCTATGAGAGCAGATTTTTACAAGGTTGGTGAAAAAAGCATTAAAGTACATATCAAAGGAGAAGAGCATGTCAATTATTTATCAAAGTGAGGAAAAACCACAAGGGCAGATGCGTGAATAAAGGTAAGGGGTCATCGGGATGGTGCTGGAAAGAGAAGGAGATAGGACAAAAGCCACAAAATGCTCCGAAATACCTCGAATGTTAAACATTCTGACACGAAATCAAACTTTAAGCGACTTTGTATCCAAGTTAAAATTATTCATTGGCCTTTTGTTTGTTTAACCACACACACTGCTGCCAAAAGCATTAGTGTCTCTACATGCGTACAGATTTAAGTGTTCTTTGTGACCCATAAAAGCTGCAGGGCACAGAGAACCAGCAGCCTCCATCACCAGTGTTTATTTGTGGTAAAGGTCAGTGTGCGCACATTTCCAGTGTCTTTGGTATTTACCTCAATTTGCAAACACGTAAGCATGTGCACACAAGCAGTCAAACTTGATTGCATTTACTGTACTGTATGTAAATACACTAATATTCAAAACATTATACAGCTCTGTGTTTGCATCTGTAAAATTTAATCTAGATATGCCGCATGCTGCCACAGGCACTAAGGTCATGTATATATACATATACATATATATATATGAACACATGCACTGAAATTTGTAAGCCCCAGTGTGATAAGGATCCCTTGAAGAATTACTATCTATTCTGTTTAAATGTGTACAAGAGGAGCTGAGTGACCAAATCATTGAACCATGAACTTGGTTAGTGTCGCTTTTGCAGGTCCATTTATCACCCTCAATGCTGTGATATTAGAAACCCCAGAGAGGCTGGGATATAAGAGGCAGACATACCGCTCCTCCTCTCCCTGCTTCTATGGAGAACAGAAGCCTGATTCTCCCACCTGCAAAGTCTCCATCTGCTCTCTCTGCACAGCACAAAAAACACAAAAGCTCCATAACCCAACACACAGTCAAACCAACCTTGATTGTAATACTCGCTGACAGTTTGTATTTGACACAGGCGTATCCTCATGATGCTTTGCAGCGGCTACAATTGTCTCCAGAATAAATGCATTTTCTGTCTTTCCGAATTACATTCAGAACGTGTTTCACATTA
This sequence comes from Etia nguti, assembly GCA_015106755.1. Lineage (NCBI taxonomy): Eukaryota > Metazoa > Chordata > Actinopteri > Cichliformes > Cichlidae > Etia > Etia nguti. Next base: position 29,354 of record VUQG01002586.1, read on the forward strand.
TATCTCAACTCTTTAAGCTGGTAATCTGCAGTGAATCAGTATAAGAGATGGTGCGGCACACAGACCTGGAGAGGAAAGATAGTGAGTGTAGGTTTTTGGTCCAGCATTAGTTATTCATGTGTATCTGCTCTAAAGACCAAAAATAATAATAAAATCCCCAACTACCCCCCAAAAAGTGAAGTAAAAATGCAGCAACATGTAGTAGATACGAACAACCTCTGGAGAGGAGATTTATGGGACCTACATGAAGTGAATCTTCCAACAGTGATAGAGGAATGAGGCCACTTTAAATCCTGTTACTATGTGATCAAAAGTCCTTTTCCACTATAGATCATCCAGCCACAGTGCGATCCTGTAAAGACAAACCTGAACTCTTGAGAAGTATTGGCGGGTGACGATGGTGAGAGCACGAGGGGCATATATTTCTCTTCATTAGGAGATAAATAATGCAGGGGAATCATATGAATAATTTTCTCCCTAATGGATATTGCATGCTGAGAAAGGATTTCCAGTTCCACTTTTTAAAAATTTAGCATGTGAAATGATGCGTCGCTATGTGACAAAGTGATTTTTCGGGGCAAGAAGAGAGTAGCGCAAATGCATCAGAAAGCTTTAAAAGAAAAAGAAAAGCGAGATTGAGGGAAGGAAGAAGGAATGATAGAGGGGTGGGGCATCCACCGAGTCAGACGGCATCAAATTGTTTGTCAGGGTTAAAGAGAAACACCAACACATCTGATGTAACTGTCAAAAGTTTGGGGTGATATAAATTATTTAAATACTGCTCTATTAAGCTAGAGCTGGAATTCATTTGAACACCTCGATAAAGCCCCCAAATTGTGCACATGTTCACACTTTTTGCTATTTTTCCTTTGATCTGTTTTGCGTCATTCATATAAATCTCCTATAACTTTGTTTTTCCAAAAGATGGAATATGAATTGTTGTGATAGGTGGCCACGACATCAAATACAACCTTGAAAATTGTTATACTTTATATATAAGTGCAACCGCATCTACAAGATATTGCCTTTTACTCATGAAATTCAGTCTTTGATTAGAAATCAATACGGAAAATGCTGACCATATGGTTGCCGAGTGTGGAAATTTCATTTCGCATCTGTCTGAATGAAGAATTCCTCATACTTTATTCTCTTCATCAAAACTGAGATGGCACATCACAGATTGCATGTGCGTTGGAAATGCAGCCTGTCACCAGTGGATAGGATAGGAAGCATGACAACCTATGGAAATTCAAATAGCATATACAATAATACAGCCTCTTTCATAATGGTGAGATGAACGGATGATTTTAAACACAATAAAATGGCTCATCTTGCCGTCAAAGAGGTCTTAAGTCGTAGTGACACATCTGCAAAGACATGGAAGAAAAAAAGGACGGGCACATGGTTAGCTAGAGAGCCTCTTTAAAAAGGACGCAGACTTCTTTCAGCCCCTGCGATCCCAACCTGCATCCAGCAGCATGACATACAATATGCATATGTTATCAAAGAAAAAAAATCTGCCATGAAACTTTAATGAACGTAGAAATAGAGGGAGCAGTGCAAAAGAGAAGCTGATTTGCTTAAGGCAATGTGGAACTGTTTTAGTGAAGCGTAACGGACACGAAGGAGGAAACCTGGGAAAAGAACAACCGCTATAGGCATTTGCATTTCACATGTGAGCGTAAGACTGCAATTATACATACCACTAAGTAAGGACATGGCTGCAATCCACAAAACAAATTTCCATGCTCTGAACAGAGCCACAGCTTGCCTGGGGACTTGGCAGCTCAGGTGGCAAGCATGGTTAATTTCACTGTGTGAGAAGTTGTAAGCTTTAGCCTACATGGTCAGCAGCAAAACGGCACTTTCCCATCACTAGATACTAGATAGATCTTATTGTTGTCCTTGGACTCTAGTCTCTTAATCTTATTCTAATTGCAGCACAGTTTTTCATTCTCAGCTACATGCACTTATTTATTTATTTTTTTAAAGACAGACAGCACAATTCAATGCACAGCACTGATTGGGAGAACTATCCTAGAGCAACAGCAAAGTTTGACCCCCGCCTACATTCAACCTATTTTGAAATCAGATTGCCCCCCGATTTACCTCCACACACCAGACAAGCATTAGTCCGCACTAGGGCTGGAGTTGCTAGGCAACTGAAGACACTTGCTGCAGACTGAAATGATTCTTTGATTCAAGGAAAGATCTTATATAATGCCTTACAGGGGAGAAATTTTTATGTAATTGCATAACAATTGTCTTTGTAATTAGAAAGAGTGTAATGTTATGTCAGTTGGCACAACACTGCGAATAAGAGCGCAAGCTCACTCAACATGAAACGGGGAAATAGCTGAAATATATTTCCCTTCAAGCTACTTACTTTGCATAAAGTAGCTTTGCTCGCATGAATGTGGAGTGTAAAATATACACATTCACTTCATGATAATAGCTGACTGAATGCTGTGCTAGCTAGCTAGTATAGCCATTAATGTATGGATCATCACTGATTGATATGTTAATACAAACAACAACAACAAAAAAATCTACATTGTGTTTAGTTCATATGTGTTGATTGTGTTTTTGTATAGGGAAATACAAAAATCTAAGCTATTATATCACATGACCCAAGTGCTGCAATTAATTGTGGTATTTTTAATTAGCCCTTTATTTCCATTCATTTACATCCTGCTACATTTATTTGGTGCACGCGCCATCACTTCTGGTCATATTAGTTTGCTTAACAAATGCTCTAATACTGCACTGCACCAGCTATCCACTGTGCAAAACACTAGACTGTTTCAGTAATATGTTAATTGTGGTCCATCGAGTTGATATAATATGTGGGTAGTCTCAGACACCGGTAATTACCATTTTCTATATGCTTCTCGGTGCTGCAGAGACCCATGGGAAATTACCAGGGTTAAAGGTCCACCGGTGAGAGCTCCATGCTGTGGGTGACCCAAAGAAGCTTCCAGTAAATGAAGGCAAACTCGCTGCAGGGAAATATGAAGCGTTATATGTGCCTGGATTATCTAAGTCATGAGTGAAGAAGCTCATAAATATGCATATTCATTATCCAGTGCTGCATCCTTCTCACAGAATCTATCATGAAGATTAATGGATATTATTCAGTCATTCATGATTTACTGTAAGTTGCTGTTTCAAACGTGGGCAGACAGCACCACCAACTGACTTTAAGTGAGACATTGCTTCATTGTAACAGTCTCACAATTAGCTTTAGGGGTGTTTTAGCTAGCATAAGGGCTATTTCATGAATTAAAAAAAAACCCTGTATTGTTGATTTACATCTACTTTAGCTGCTATTTTCATATTTTATCAATACTACAAATGCTATAAAGTTTGATCTCAGATTGAAAGGAGTTTTGCAAAGTTGATGCCAGTAGAGGTATGCACAAATGCAATCACATTTGATGCAAATGAGCTAAAGGATAGGTGAAAAATTTGGATATTTAACTAATATTTAACTTCATAATCAAAGGTTTGTTGCACTGCTGTAAATGCAGTCTAGTAAATTATCACTAGATGGCACTGCATGACCAGTAGTGAAGCATAAGCAGACTCGTGCAGTGAATGCAAATTCTAAAAGAAAAAGGTTGCGTAATACAATAAATCTCAGATACCGATCTCAGACAAGCTGTGGGAAGTAATGTTATTGTCACTGAGACTTTGAAGCGCATTAATTCACAGTCTGACCTCCATTCACATGCGGCAAACACACAAGCAGTTAATATAATTAAAATAAGTAAAAACGAAGCGTTTGTGCTTTCTTGTTCATTAATATATTTAATTATTGTTTGTATTTTCTACTTTGACTGACTGAAAAACAACAAATTCTCATTTAAAAAAAAAAATCTGCTGCACTATATGTTCTTCAAGTTGACACATGCAGTCTAAGCACAACACAAAATGTTTAACTTTATTTTATTGATCTATAAATCTGACTCTTAGAAATTAGAGATGAATTGTGTCTGCTTCTTCACTGGTAAAGTTCTTGTGATGCTCATCTGTCTTACTGATGGAGCTCTCTTTCATGTAGCAGTCGGTGGGGTTGCGCTGCAGCAGTAACAGGCTCTGGTTCCTCAGCTCTTTGTTCATGCAGAGCAGGATTATGGGGCTGAGGAGCAGAGGCAGGTCGAGCAACAAGTCTCTAACCATCTCCTGACACACAGAGGGGTGATCCATTAGTGCAAACACAGCACCTATAGTACAACAAGAAATATGCAAAGAATGCCAAATACAACCTTTAAAATTGCTTTCATTTTTAATCCTTTAATAGATGGTAAGAAAAAAAAGCAAAAGCAAAAAGATTTTTCCAGCTAGTAAAATTAGGCAAAATGTTTCCTTAATTTATTTATTTACTTAATTAATATATGCTGTCCTGATGATTATTCTGTTTGAAATGGGAGGTGTTGTCAAATGTTCTTGAGGTCTTCTGCAAACTGTGTTTATGAATATTAAAGAGAAAACACTGTCTATTCAAGTTACAGGCACCATTTTTATTTTATCCATTTATTCAGCTTTCATAAATGAAATAAGGTCGTCTTTTTAACGTTTGAGTCTGTACATGTAGCTGTGAGAGTGTATCTGTTATACTTTGGAACTGACATCATACTCAAAAACACTATCTACTGGTCCGACTGAAATGTAATGTATAAAAGAGCTTTACTTTTATAATTGTTTTGCAACGGAGAGATAGCAGAAAATACATGTACATAAAGTAAATTAAGTACATTAAGGAAACACTAAGTAAATTTAAATAATTTTAAAATTATGTGTGTTATTTACATATTATTTATATGCGTTATTTATTTTAAAACTTCCACAATGAGGGAAGACTGAACAGAATTGGTGCAAGGTACATTTGAAAGGTTATTGAAACTTAAAGAAGTCTGCAGTGGTATTCCAGTGTTATAAATTTACAGCTTGACACGCCTTTCCTGGGCTGTGGTGGGGGAACTGTACCTTTACTTTCTAGATTGCTAAAGCTTCAAATTACCTGGGGAGAGTTGTGGGAGACTAAAAGAACTGCTGATTTATCTTCAGTCACTTTGAAATTGAATAATCAGGATGGGAAATGGAGAAATAACTGTTAAGGTGACTGAAAAGTTTTTTTTTTTTTACAACAGATAGACATAAGAAATGTGGACATTTATGCAAAAGAGAGTCCGAACATGCTAAACAATCTGTAAAGTAACTTCACTTACCAGGTATATGTGCTGTGAAGGTAATGAGAGATATGAGGCTGAACACCTTCGCCAGCTGAACGTTAACTCTCTGGCTCCTGTTCGTCAGTTTAGCACTTTTGACGATCGTGTGTAGAACGTGAGCATAGAAATACAGGCTTAATGGCAAAAACACAACAGTCTTCACCAGTAAGAGGACCCTCATAACTTGATCGTTAATAAAAGAGAAACAGGTGAGGTCGACGGGATCCAGGTGATCCACACTGGTACCTAAGAGTTTCACAGTCATCTCCTTCAGGCCCACTGGAAGCAGAGGAAAGAGAAGCTCTAGGGCTAGGAAAACCCTGCTGTCAACCAGGTGCCTGCAGCCACATACCACTGTCAGGTAAATAGAGAAGGTAATGAAGGACACATAATGAAAGGATGCAGAACTCGTCAGGTGTTTGGCGCTCACCATGACTTCACACAACTGAGAGCCCAGCATCCACCGGCCGTGCTGCCTCCAGTGAATGGTCATGGGCCACAGACTCAGGTTGACAAGGTTGCAACAGGTGCTTCCGAGGATGAACATCGCCACGTTGCTCCTTATCTTGCTCCGCCGGCTGAGCAGACAGGACACAATGGAGACCAAAATAAAGATATTCAAGCCAAAGGCAGGTACCAGAAGCAAAACCTTAGAGGAAGCACAAAGGTTTAGGTAGACAGAGATGGCACACAGTGAAGAAGACGTCTCATTCATGGCAGGCAGCAGGTAAAAGAGATGATTGTGTGAGCAAAAGCAGATGTGGAAGGCTAATTTTCCTCCCATCAGACGATAATATAAAAGCTATGCTTTCAATACCCTGGGGGATTCTTACTAAGGATAGAAATATAGATAGTGCAACATGTGAAATGCAGACTCATGTCCTAATCATGTAAACATGTTTTCTTCCTCTGCCTTACTTCTGCACCCAATCACCTTGACTTTTGCTTCCTCTGAAATGTATTGTTTCTAAGACATTCACCCAGTGGACCTAATTATATGGGATTCAGTTCATAATCCCTTTCTTCAAGTTATAATCCTCCAGGAAAACTGGAACTCTAGCTGCTGTGCACCAACTTGAAAAATGGATGGGACATGACATATAGTCATTTTCCCAGTGATTTTACAGTGCTTTCCTCGGCTTTTATCAGATGCTTATGGACCACAAAACATGTTTTATTTGCCCTGTTTTCTACTTTGTTTTCCCTAACCTCGGAAAGCTTTTACTAGTGATCACTCATGTATTACCTTCAGCCCCTATTACCAATATTCTTATTCATTCCTGACACCATATAAGGTGGTTTTGCTCACGTACCCATAATATTCTGTCCATGAACTGTCAGGGTTTGTTAAATCTAGGTTGTGTCTAATTTATTATCTTGTGATCTACACGTCATTACCCAGCAGCTTCCTTGCGGTCTACCAGTACAGAAACATTACTAATGAGACTGGAAAACGCATTTGTTTACTTCTCTGGGGCTTTATTAATGTGACACAAAATCTGTCTGACTAAGCAGCTAACCATTCTGACATTACCCAGAAAACACATAAAACTGGCCCTTTTACATGAACACAGTGATATTTAGTAAATGTTTGATACAGTGTTGAATTTAATGACTTATGTTGCTATGCTGCGTACAAAATTAGATTTTTCCCCCCAGTAGTCTGGTTTAGGATCAATCACATGGTGAACTGAATCTCCCTCAGGCGCTTAGTATTTACTACTACTTAAAAGTGTTAGCATGCTAACAGGATCATGTCAACATTATAAACGTATAATACCTGCTATATAACTGCTTGTTGTTATAGCACTCATATTTCTTATGATGTAAACATTTTAATGTATAGAAGGTCAAAACACGCCACAACTCAAAAGTTTGAGGCACAGTCACACTGTAACAAAAAATCGGACTACAACCTTCTTGCGACTAGGAAAAACTGATGGTTGCTTAATTTTTTATTATTTTTTTCAAATCTGGAGTACTACTTTCTCCTGGTGGGAACCAGCTTGTTTCCAAACAATCAAAGTTTAACTTGGTCAGACTAGTAAATGTTTGCAAATCATCACTGTCTGATTTATAAATGCAGACAGCCTGCCAACATGTTGCAATCGACCTGTGTCAGTCTGCACTGATAAATGCAACTCTTCTGCAACATGTCTCTTTCCAATAGGGCCACAGCTCAACTGGTTGATTATATTTCTATATAAAAGTAAAGTTGCTGAGCACTCATATCGTTTTGCACATAAATGGCTGTCATGCAGAAACAGCATCGCTTTCTGTGTAATGTGAATTTGCGATTTTTGACAGATTTATTACAGTTAATGACCATATTATCACAAACAAAATGCACGTAATTGCCATCTTGACCTCATTTAAAGGCAAAGTGATAGCATCATGTTTCCACCTTACTTTTGTCTTGTCCCACCAAAGTTGCTTTGAAGACGGCAACAGACTTTCTTTGAAGCAACAATTTCAAAGGCAACAAAATCACAATTTCATTGCACACAGTTGCAGTAATTTTGTTCGTACTGCGGTCTCCAAGCGCTCTCTTCCACTGTGTGATTGTAGCATGTAGAAACGTCTTTGTTCTTGAAAGAAAGCACATCTGCTTTGGTCTAATGTAGCATGAAATTGATAAGAAATGCTTCAAAAGACAACAAATAATGTAATCATTAATCAAAAAGTATTCATTAGAATTTTTTACGAATATCTTTGAAGCCACGAGGATGTGTGTTTTCTGCAAATATCACAGTGTCCCAGTGGCACATATTGTTACCTAATGCAAATATATCTTGATTCAATTCGGTTTCATTATGCTAGCAATGCTAACTGCTCGGTTGATTAAAGAAGCAGTATGTTTAGAGTGCTCGGGGCATCAGATTATTTCTTGTTTTAAGAAATAAAAACTTTCATATGAAGCTAATAAATAAATAAGATTACTTGCAGTAATGTGTGTACTCCTCCCTTCATGGCTTTTGTTTAATAAGGCTACCAGTTTATTTCACTGACACAAAATTTCTTAACCTGCTCATTACTTCTTATTTCAATTTTTCAATTGATGTTACGCCTCATAAGCGATTATATGTATATATTTTTAGAAGGTTTTGTGAATACTTCAGGTTCTCTTGTAATTGGTCATAATGAATAGGCCTGTCACGCTGCTATTCACTTGGCATCACAGGTAGTTACTTGCATTAGCCTTGAGTTGGATTTTCCAGCTTTTAACCAAGATTGATATTTAGTACGCTCAAAATAGTACTGAAGGGTAGAGAAGCATCGCAGTGGTCACAAAGTCTTATTCAAACTTATAAGTAAATGGTGAACGCTATCACGTTGTCACCCTGAGGGATTCAGCTTCACTCCCTCCACCAGTGGATGCTGTGAAGACTGACAGACAAGCAGACAACAGAAGTGCTGTAGCTGAAATTGATTGAAAATCAGAGATGCTTGCAGGAGTGGTTTGATCTAAACAGACTGCAGAATGAGGGGTTGAGGGACAGAAAATGGAGATAGAGGAACAGAGACAAACAGAGGAAGCCAGGGAGATAGAGAGAGGGAGTGATGTCAGTCAGTCATGAAAAAGAAAAAAAAATTGCCCCCAAGGTGACAACTCCTTCCATGAGATGGTTTTCCACCGAGGGTAATGGAGCTTGGGGCTTGTCTCACAAAAAGCAATTTATAGCTAAGCCAACTGAGGTCTGAGAGATACAAAATCTCACCACGTGTCAAATATTTTCTGAAACAAATTGTGCTGTGTCAGGCCTGTAGATTTCTACCTGAGGCCCATAATACTCTGATGAATACATGCCGCTTTCAGAAGAAGTTCAAGTCGCTAGAAGCTGTAAAGCAGGCATGCTGAACACATTCTTAAGAATACAAAATTCCTCCATCGGTCAATGTACCCACAGGATCCCTCTTCTCTACAAACATCATTTTAAACTCCACAAGTTAATTAATTAGAGTGGTTGCTATCACACAGCATTCCTGCTCTGTAGTTGCAGAAACTTAACAATAAAGTTAATATGAGCAGAGTGCCAATTAAGCATGAATATCTCATGAACTAATCCTTACCCTAACGGAGCCCAAAAGAAAACAAACCCAAAAGGCAACCCAGGCTGTAGGAAAAACACTTTGCGATTATAGTGTAAGAAACTAGCACTGTATGCATTTGGTGCCATCTGCGGTGGTTGGAACGCTGAATCTAATTTTGATGAGAAGATTATCATCTTGCACCTTAAAACTGTCTAGTAGTGAGCCAATAAATCCCGACGAGGGTAACAACTGGTCTCTTTCCAAGTTCTTGTTTGGACGAAAATCCAAAAAATATGGCTGGCCTAGCTGAATAGGATTTAATGTTGCTTCCAGGGAAATGAAGAGACTTGCGCGGAAATCTCTCATGCATACACACTACTCTCCAAATCACAGACTTCATTCTTTGATCTCTCTGCCAATTTCCTAAGCTTTTGTTTTGAAAAAAAAAAAATAAGAAAAGACAATGTTGTAGGGAATCACGCTCGTGCAGAAGATGGTGGTAAACTCTCAAGAAAGCTTTGATAAACAAGAAGGTTAACTGCTTCAATCTCATGCTAATTTCAAGTGAGTGGACCTGGTGTTATGATAGTCTCAGTGACACCGAAGTGAAGTCCTTTCTCTTCAAATATATATTATCATCATCATAATTATTATTTGTTATTATATTAGTAACAGTCTTACTCCACTAACTGTAGGAATGTGCACTGTTGCAAAGTGTAAGTCTTATTGCTGGCCTGTGTGCTTGGAACTATCCGGGAACTCAGCCCTTAAATCAGATTCTCTGCAGCACAATTCTCATTCGACCTTCAGTCCTTTTTCATCAGTGTCTCTACCACTGTCCGAGCCTGCCATGTAAATTCTTATGGATTCGGGCTCCGGAGTGTCTCTTTGTGTGGGCTGGTGTTAAAGTCTGTAAAAAAACCTCAAGGACAAAGGCAGGTAGAATAAACCAAAGACCTCTCACACATTTTAATAATCATCTCTCTCAAGTGTGCCAAGTGTGGCCGGAGAATTTGTGTGGTGTGAAGATCAGGCCGAAGACAAAGGGAGGGGAGTAGCATGCTAAACTCTCTCTGATGAAACCATCATCTCTGATTTGAGATGGCCCCAAGCAATTGTTATGGTTACTGTCTGCTGTGAGAGCAGAGTGTTGTGTGGTTAGTGGCATTTAATGTGGCCGTAATAAGAAAACAGTCACATTGGGCCTGTCGTGGAGTTAAGTCTTTTTTTTTTTCTCTCAAGCCAGGGATTAGATCTGCTTTTCTTTCCTGGTCTGGTGGCTGTGCAACTAAATGTTTTAAATTTTTTGTCTTTTAAATTTAAAGTAGGCTGATAATTGGTATCCAAAAAAAAAAAAAAAGACCCAGAGTGCACATACGTTTCAAACTTGGCTCACTGGAAACAGTGGTTGTGGATTTGCTAACTCGATGACTTTGTTTAGATGATGTTTGGACAAATATTTTGGTGATTCATAAAGCCTTGAGGTTAAAGTTAGGGAAATATCCGCATGCTTAGAAATGCCAATTGTTGACTGTTTTGGGGGAAATGAGATGGAAAGCACAGTCTAATCATATTCACATGTACTGTTGACAAAAGCATCAAACCTGACCGTCCTTCCCATGAGTTTTGTGGTGGTAGACCACTGTCATGGCACTTCTGCTTTTGTTGTGAACGTAAACACATGACAAAAATTCACAGTTGCTGGTTTGTTGGAGAGGGCAGTCATTACACACAAAGTATCACTACAGGAAAACGCAAACATATGTGTTTAGGTGGGGATGCACCGACAGGGAATTTCAGGGCTAATATTCTAACTGACAATTACCAATACAATGATTGTTAATGTAAATATCTAAAGATGATTGTTTCTATTTTTCCTCAATTCCTAATTTTTCCTAAAAACAGAGAAAACCTTTAAATACAAACTTCTATAAAGAGGCTTAGTAACGTCAGGGCTAGCTGTGTAATGTGAGGAGTGATTACTAATTACTGCTGTCACCCTTACTTGTCACGTGGTTATTTAGCAGTGATTGCAGAATCTCAGGTCAGTTTTATTCTCTCTTCGATGACCTGTTTGCTATGTGTGTGTGGTCTTGTGCAATCAGAAACCGCCACAGATAACAGAGTAGAAACAGGCAGAACACTCAGAACCGGCGTCTAAATGGCATCTTGGCAACAGTCATGCTTTGCATGATCAGCAGTAATTATGGGTTGAAACTATAATATTGGAACTATAATATTTCTGTCTAACTTTTTGGCAACTAACATCTTGACCACAAATATAGTGTGAATAAGCAGCTTCAGGCATATGTATAAAGGACCAATTTTGACTTGAGATAAACTTTTCAAATATTGGGAACACCTCGTACTTTTGTAGACTTACACTGATTCAGCTTTTTACCACAGTCATGTACTCCAGGAAACCGTGAAGGCTGGAAACATCATTTGTTAACATTTTATGTAGTTTACAGGTTTACGGGGAGGTGGGGGTAGCCAGTGGTTGGAGCTGTCTAAACTGGCATTGGGTAAGGCAGACTGCAAATTACAGGACTAATACAGCCAACCCAGGGGTGAGGGAAACCTGAACACCTCGAGAAAACCCACACAAGCCTAGACTAACATCTCCCGTCAAAGCAGAAAAAGGTCCAGCCAAGTAGCAAGTAGGGAACCCAGAACGTTCTTGTTGTGAAGAAAAAAAGTACTTCAGAAAAAATGGATGGTAAACTAGTAAATAATCAGGATTATTTTTATTTATCAGGTTAAGGAATGTTTTTTTCTGGCACCAATTAATCCGCCAGGGTTCTAGCGTCACTGAAATGGTAAACTGAAATGTATTTAGTTGTTTAGTTCAGTTGTTTCAGTTGATGAAAAAAAAAGAACACAGTGTTTTTGGCAATCTTACTTCTCTAAAAGCTCCAATTTGAAGATCCACAAACAGACAGCTGGGAGCTTTTAGCAATGCCAAGAGAACTTTGGGAGGGCATCTGATTTAAAATATATTCTTGATGCGTTTTCACTTGTCCTTTATTTACCTAATTTCTGTTTCTTTGTGCAAGCTTTCTTTATCTATACTGCAAACAAATGGTGCTTGCTAGGATAAAGAGTGTGCATTCAGCAGGTATATAACGTGCAGGGAGAAAAATACGTCAATACGTTTCTCTGCAAGAAACACTCGTACATATAGGTGTCTGAGTTAATCATCATTCATTATTTTCAGGATGGCGTTTCAGAGTGCTGTCTAACAATTTGTTCCAAAATCTAAGTTGCGATGCTTTGACATAGGAAATATGTTTTATACAACAAACTATTCAGTGAGCTGTCATGCCCCGCACTGACTGATTTGTATTCATCTGTTTCTACACTCGTTTATTTGGCTTCCTTTAATTTATGAGCCATCTATATGCAAATACAGAACATGTCAAACTAAAGCGATATCAAGCTAAACAAGGGCATGGATGCAATACAGCTTTCTACTGAAACCATTTTTTTTTTTTTGCCAAATTTTTTTAAGTTTGTGTGTAAAAAGCATGAATATGCATTGACCTGTAACACTCAACTATGTAGAGCACAGACGTTAGAGTGTGCGTAATTTTTTTTCTCCAGTAGTAATAACTGACACATTGGATCTATTTTGACTACCATCTGACAGATTTGTTTTTCAGTAAATACAACATGTCAATGATAAATTGTAACTATAACAAAGCAATTTTTCAAGTGGATCTAGCAGCAGTGATTTGTGTCTTATGTAAACAGCTTTGATAAATGCACTCCGCTGTTTGTCATCCTTTTGCTCAATCATTTTCATGCTTAAATGAAGCAATTTGTTTCTCAGAGTGCAATCTGTTGGAGTTGATTATCCAAGCTGCTGATGTCCACCTCGATAAAAATAGAAAAGCCGTCTAGCCACCCACTCCAAATGCCAGCAGAACGGCAGCGGGCTCTGCTTCTGTTTAAGTCTGGAATGATTGCAAGGAGTGACTTCTGTGGAAGAATGTGAGAAAACAGAAACTTTAATTACTGTAATGAATCTTTCTGGAGGGGTATTGAAAGTGCAGCATTCGTGTGGTCTCAGCGAGAGCTCATTTTGGCTTCCAGCTACATGGTCATTCATCATCAGCTGAACAATACAGTGTGTGGTGGAGAGTATGATAAGAAACACAGAGAGAGCGAGAACGAGATGGAGTTAGAGACCAGGGGAGATACTGCATAGTTTCAGCCAAACCTACAGAATCACAGTTTTCAACTTCTACAGGAACATCAATAATAATAAAAATATATATATATATGGTAAACTAGTATATTGAGAACAACAGTGATTTTAAAAGAAGCCGAGCTGTTGCTGTTGCCCCCGACAGCTGCTGCAAAAGAAGCTTTCTTTGATAAACTTTTTGGCCTCTCAGATACCAAATTTAATCCTTCAAAACAGTAAATGATGGATTAAATTAGGGTGTAATTCAATGTTGCAGCTAAACTAGTCTGAATTCTACACAAGCTACTTATATCTTGAAGCCTTTGCAATATATATGCAAATTTATTTTCTGACACATTTCTACAAGCAAATTAAGGGTGCTAGTTTCTCATAATGGCCAATCAATTCCTCATTCCGAATATTCATTTCAGCAGCGGGGAAAAAGCCTCACTCTTGCTTGTAGTTGAAGTTCTTCCGCTGAGTGGCGAATTTGCACCTTTAATTTCCCTGTAAGAGATCAAATGTGCACCAGTTTTAGTTTCTAATTCGCTGCTTCCGTTTATTAAGGTTTTGCTGACAAATAGTTTTGTCCCATTGAGCCGATGCACTTTGCTGAATATTGTTCGAAAGTTTGAAATGCAATCATCAAACACATTTGCACTCAGAGACAATTTGTAGTCAAGAACTGAAGCATTTTTCTGTTATCAGCCACTGAACCAGCTCATTGCTACAGTACCTTGCGAGGTGCCAAACAAAGTATTTAAAGTATAAAAGGAAATAACCTGTCATGTATAATTTATGATTTGCCTCTTTCGATTTCGATTTCTTTGAGAGCCCGCTTCAAAGGGTGAAAGTATTTTTTTGTTTACTTGTGCGTGTGCGTGAGTATGTTGGCTTTTTAGTAGTATTTCCAGAGTCTATAGAACTTCTCAATACATTGCTTGCAGTGCATTCCTCACTCCCATGACATCATTTCTCTTTCACCTGTAATCACCGCTTTGTTTTAACATTTCTTTAATCAGATTTTCACGAAGCTGATTCAAGTTTTTCACACATTCACCCAGCGCTCCCTTACTTTTAATTTTCATTAGCGCTTTCAGCTTGCTAATGGTTTTACCCTTTGTTTGACCTAGTATAATTTGGATGGAGAGCAGATGTGCATGCCTGTGTCTGCGTGCGTGCGCCTGTATTTTGCAACAACACATGCAGCTGTCCTTTTGTGAGTCACTTCTGTGGGCACAACAAAACATAATTACTCTGATGAACATGGTATGGCTGAGTGGTTCCCCGGGATCACAAATCTGCAGGATCGTGGACCCAGACCAAGTCATTTATTTCACTTTGACGCAGAGATAAAGGAAGAAAGGGTGAGACACCTGAAGCACTGACCTTAAAACGTTATTGTTGATGTGGCCCTATAACCTGCTCTGTGTTGTATTAATTATAGTCATTGTTTTAGATAGGCCACTGCTGTTCTGCATATCTTTGAGGCATACAGGCCTCACAAAACAAGTATAATATTCATCCTGTACCTACTTTACTGTAATATTGGAGTAAAATATTGTAATAATGCCACGCCAATTTTAAATATATTCCTTAATAGTGTGTAGTAATGATATATTGACTGAGCTTTTATCAGCTGAAGCTGATGTCATGCTGACAAACTTGGACTTCAGATTTGAATGGCACCACTAGGTGGCACTGGTCTTCTAATCTAGACTGTACAGCTGGAAAGCAGAAAAAGCATATCCACCTACCTACAATTTACATTTACATATACATGTCGGCTAGCACAGGGGTGCCTTCTCTCAGAGTGGAACTGCTTGAAAACAGAGAAGAGCGTTTTCCCACCCACAGAGCTGGAATACCAGCTCGCCCAGTATAAACATTTTTACATCAAACTCTTATCTCTTCAGCAAACTGACTATATGTAGGTTTAGCACTACCAGATCTGTATCCATATGAATGCAGAAACAATATACTGCGTCATATGTGGCTTAATAATTTATTTTCATTTTCAGTGCCGGAGCTGCGGTAATTAAAGTGAACCCTCATGACACACTTTTGTGAAAAATGGGGAAGGAAGCAGGGCAGTGGTGAAAGATATCTGTGTTCCACTGATGTAAGCTGGCAATTCATTCTTATAGTAATGCCTATAGCCTTGATTCAGACAGCAGCTATACTTGAAAAGCATTCCAGTGAAGGTTTTGAGCTGCTGTGTGCCATGAAACAAGCATGACAAAATAATGGGGATGGAAACATGCACGTAGCTGGCCTGTGCTCTCTCCATTTCACCCTGACAAATCCATCCTCTTTAGACATTAATGAAAATAACAGGGCCTATTCTGAAACTGATGCCCCCCCCCCATTATTTGTCAGGCCCTTTTCACAATTTCAGCATTTTGACTCGTATTCATCTTTCAATTTCTCCTTGATAGAGTGCTTCCTTTTCATTGGATTACAAAAAAAAGTCATTGAGATTGTCAGCGTTCTTCAATCTAGTATGTGCTCGTCAGCTACACTATTATCTTCACTGTAGGCAACACACACAGTCACAGGTACAGACACACAAATGCTGATGCAAAGATTATTGTGTTACTATGAGGTGACAATAGCGATTATGGTAGAGTGCATATATGGCCGACAACAAATCCAAACATATCCTGTGTCCTTTAACTGAAAGCCGCTTACATCTCCAAGTATTTCCCATGACAAGTCATTTTCTGTAGTAATATGATTTTTTTTTGCACATAAATATCAGTTTAGCTGTCAGAACAGAAGCCAGAGGAAACTGCTGTATAATTTCTTCTGTGGCTCTGTGAGCTTTGTCACACTGAGAAAATAACCCAGATAGTATCATAATGATGTCATTCCACTTGGAGACTCAAATATAAACAAATGTTTTGTACCGTAAACTCAGGTGTGCAGAGATTTATGAATTCAGGCGTTTAGTTGGGTATAAAGACAGGCTATTAAGCTGCAACGGGGGGTATGACATTTTTCGATGCAGCTCAATTCTAAACAATTTCCTTTGAATTTTGGTGGGTTTTTTTCAATCCATCTCCTCCAGATCGTCTCTAATATTTACTTCTCAGTTGCTGTGCCGGTTTAATGCTTCTTCACATGATTCGCTGTTATTTACTAGTAGCATCTCAGCACAGAAGCACAGCAGGGGGAAATTGTCTTTGCTTTTGTACACCTCGGACTTTCTGTGCAAGTGCTACCATTTGCAGATGTTTTCAGATGACTCTGCAGTTTTAGAACATACTCCCAAATGGCAGAAGGAAGAGTTTGTGTTTTGGAAATGATGGGAATACAGACAGGACCGAGGAGATTATTGTGGGCTTTCAGAGAACCAGGTCTAAAACAAATATCATTTGTCAGGGTTGAGGTGACAAGGCCAAATCGTGACAGTGGATGGAAGCGAATTTGAGATTCTGACCATATTTCACGTTTTGTTGAATACTGAATTGGTGGCATTAATTGTGGCACTGTTTGCTGGGCCAGTTAAATTCTTTCAAAGTCCTCGTTACACACAGCAGCCTGATAAGGCATGGATGTAAACCAAAAGACTGTATTTCTATTTTTTCAATTAGCAGTATCATTCAGGAAAGCAGTCAAGCCCAGTAAAAATAATCCACGAAACAACAGACTGCAGTGGCAAGGGTGAAGACTGTTGAGCTGCTTAACAAAGGATAATAATAATTTTTAAAAGTGTTTGACCTTTGCTGTGCAACGTAACTATCTGGACAAACACTGAGGAAAAGTCTGTAGTGCGTTAAAAATGATTCAGGTATTCATTTTCGCAATGAAACCCCTGAGTGATGCCGTATAGTGTGATTGTGATTACAATGTCCTTTACCTGCCAAGCAAAGTATGAAAAATGAAAGCAGGGACAGCAGAGACCTATCTACATGCAGAAACAATATGTGCAATCACACAGACTTAATTGAAGTTTAAGAAGAGCACATCAAGGTTAGGACTGTCATTACTGACAGATTCTTGCTAACAAATTAGGCTAACCCTAGCCTATGCAATGGTCAACTGATGCCTATATTCCAGTGGACTTTTTAAATTATATTTCTTAATTGATTGCGTTTTAATATGCTTAATTATTGAGTCACAGGTTTTTATCATCGTATAGAGTGACCTTGCCAAGGAGATATTTTCCATTTTGCTCCCTGAGCATACCACAGTGTATCATTAGTATTCTGATAATGTCCACTTATGTAAATTGTTCATGGAGAGACATATTACTTACTATACTAATTTCTTACTTGGCTCAGCATCACAACTGATTTAGTGATTTCCTTATGACAATAATGTTTCCCCCCTTTTTTTAAGAGAGACTAACTGGCTTGGCACAGATATAAAAAATGTGTGTGTACCATAGGAGGCTACATGATTTCATGTGAAACAGGGCCAGAATTTGCTCAATTAAATTTGGATTCGGGCAAAGGCAGTTCAAGGACTTAAGTTGGCACAGAGTTACAAGAGCCTGCGGGCAAGACAAAATCAGTTACTCAACATATGTTCATGCATTTCCACTCATATACAGCCCTTCTGCAATGAAGTTAATGTTAACGAAACCTTCCTGCAGTCTTTATGTGCAGTTTAATGGGCCACCTCTTAATTGCAACCACTATACCTTATACTGTAGTACAATGCTCATGACTGACAGGAAATGTAGATAAAAACAAAATGCAATGATCTGTGAATCTCACGATCCATCAAAAATCATCAAAAAATGAATATCAAATGTTTACATGAGAAAATGTATTATTTGGGAAAAAAATCTTCTCTGATATAAGAATCTAGTTGCTCGACAGTCCTGGATCTTCTTTGTCATATTTTTTGTTTGATGATGAGTCAAATGTTTTCAGTAGGTGAAATTATATATATATATATATATATATACTTTTCCAAAAAGAATTCCATATTTTGATTCGTCTGACTACAGAATAATTTTCCTCTTTGGCTCCATTTTTAGCCATTTTAAATTATCTTTGGCCCATGATCATGGATTATGTTCACATAAGTTCTCATCTTATCATGGAAGTGCATTAACTCTCATTTGTGGTTGGCATAGTGAACTGTGTTCACAGACCATGATTTCTGGACGTGTTCTTGAGTCCATGCAGTGATGTCCATGACAGAAACACGGCTGATTTTAATGCAGTGGCGCCTGAGGGCCTGAAGATTACAGCTTCCAGTATTGATTTTCAGCCTTGTTCCTTGTGCACAGAGATTTCTCCAGATTCTCTGAATCTTTAGAGGATGTTATATGCTATAGCTGATGATGATGACTATAGATGTTCAAAGTCAAATTTTCTGCACTGGCACTCACTTTCTGAAGAATTAGATATATTGTTGAGCTTACAATTGCAAGCCTGGAGAAGTGTCAGTCAGTTGCAGAATACTACCTCACACATTATTAGTCTAATGACCACTAGTAAGAGAGGTCAGGTGGTAACAGGGGCAACATCCAACCAATTCTTGCTTAATGAAAGAATTTTCTTACAAGACACAACAGGCATTTACAGTACAGAAATGTTAAAATAAATGAACTATGTAAGATGATGACACAGAGTAACATTCATTGTGTTACTAACAAAACACCAACCTCACCCACTTTGCCTCCACAAACTTTCCCTAATATTGTGTGGGTTCCCCTTATGTTACCAGTTGGACACAGGACTTCTCAGTGAGTGTCCTGTGGCATCTGGCACAGGGAAGTTGGCAACAAATCATTTGGCTCCTGTGAGTTGTTGGGAGATGGGGTGGGGCCTCATTGGATCCGGCTTGTTCTGATGAATACAAACAATAATAAGGCCGATTGGGATCTGAGAGGTTTTGCCTCCAAAGCCTTAGGCTCCTTGCTGTGTTCCTAGAGCCATTCCTGAGCAGGTTTTGTAATGTGATGGGATGCATCATCCTGCTGAGGGAGGCTGCTGCTGTCGGGTGGTTTTATAGGAGAGGGATGGGAGGGGTTGCTTTGCAGCAACATTTAACAGGGTGTGGGAAAGTGGAACGCAGGTGGATGTTATGGCTCAAGCTTTCCCAGTAGAATATTACTTTTAAATGAGCTTATCAATGCCATTCACCTCGTGCGCCACTTGAATGTTGTGGCTGATTGGTGCAGCTTCTGTTGAAGGTAAGTTTTGTTTTCCTTAGGTGTTAAAAAAAGTAGGAGAAATTCAATATATAGACTGACCTAGATGTTCTTTAGGTTGGTGATGTTGCATAGGCTAAATGCCAACAAAGTGGTCCAATCATATCTAGAATATGAATCTTTACCTCTTTTTGGGGAGTTGATTTTCCATGTTTCTAAAATCATCTTCAAGGTTTTTTTTGGTGAGCAGATTATTAAAAGAAAAGAAAAGAAAATATCCCCACCCTTTTTTCAGAGTTATCAAGATCTATGGTATTAAAAGTCCTTTTAGTTATATTGTTGCCATCACACTGAAAATGAAAGACAAATATTGACTTACTCAGTTCTGTCAAGGTGCTGCTGTGGGCAAATATTTAACATGGAAATAATGTACTTCATAACATGGATTCATCAGTGGACATTGGAGAACTGTATGCCGAACATATGGAGCTTAGCCAGAAACACACACACACACACACATACACACACACACAACATGTGTTACACATGTAGACATCGTAGCTGTAACACATAACAGATGTAAGTCGCACATGCATCAGCTATATCATTCAACTGTAAGTCTTGTAAGTACATTACTGTAAGTGCAGAAACACAAAATGCTAAAAATAAAATGTGCATTATAACATTTGCACGGTATGACTATGCATAGCTACATGCATGCCAGCTGCAGCTGTGCATAGTGATAGTCAAAACTTTGATCCTCTTACTGGTTTTTGGCATACTATTACATACCTGAAGGGACATAGAAAAGCTTTGATAGATCATCAGTTTTTGCTACTTCTTTTCTTATGGTGTACTGTATTTTAGCAGGCACTGTGTATTTTCCCATCTGTGTGATTGATGGTAGTAGATCCACAAGTGTTATTTTTGTGAGATACACCTGAAATTCAAAAAGAAGTCCAGTAAATTACACTGACATGGTTATAGAACTGATCAGTCTCACTAGCATTCACCCATGATATACAGTGCTAGCTCCTCACCATATTTTCGTAACAGTGTCTTGAAATTCCAAAGATGAAATAAATGCCTTGTCACCTGTAAAGAACAAGTATAGTGTCTCTCACCATGTTGGAGTTTTCTCATCTAAACACAGCATCATGGCTGGCTGCGCATCCCTTTTCACTTGGCACGCCAACAGAGGTGCACCCATCTGTGGACAGTTGCAAAAGGGGTGTAGGTGGGTGGGACTGTTGGGGGCTGGAGGATGTCCCTTGAACCTATTAATAGCTCCCTGACAAAGCACCTTGGGGAGATATCACACACTCTGCTGACCTCCTGCACAGAGAAACCTCTGAGTGGCTCTTTGGAGATGGGCCTTCCTTGCAGACAGAGAAGAAACACAGTTCAGATGAAGGACATCATACGGTCTTCAAGGGGAACAAGCTGAGTGTGTCAGCAGTTCAAGGCAAGTGTAAAAAGATAACTTCATAGAATGTATTGTACAAACATTTAGATGTGAAAAAAACAGTTTGCCAAAGTGCCTAAAGTATTTGTATAAACAGAATTTGAAAGGAATGTATCAAATCTAAAGCCACACTACCCCTTTATGAGGCTGAATTTAGCATAGATAGGAAATTAGCATTGAAGATAAAATCCACCAAGGCTAGTTGTAATAAAGTTTTAATTAACTGCAGTCATTATAGTCATTCAAGTTATGCTGGGCAATATGAGTTATAACTAATGTCAAAATATTTTTGGGCAATATCATAATACATAATAAATATAAAATAAATAAATATGCCAGTTTACAAATTTGAAAAATTTCTGTAACTTTGTACTGTTAAAACTAACCTGAATATTATTTGGGCCCCAATGATAAATCTTCTTTTAAGACTACTTGTTTGTTTTTTTCTTGACATCTTGTTGTACAGTGAGAACTAGCTGGTGGTGCTCAGCCACAGAACACAATTAGATTTGCAGAAAGAAAATGACTCCACATGAGTGGAAGCATCTGCATTTTTTGAGTTATGCACTTAATTATTGAGGCTTTTCTTCTTTGTCACCTGTCTATACCAAGATATAAAATATCACTTATCTGTACCAAGGTATAAAATTGTACAAGTTAAGCTAAGTTCTACAAGTTTTGTGACTGAAATCAGCCAAGGAACTGGCACGATCGGGCCAATACAATATTGTTCCCTGTTATCATCTGGAGTCTGCATTAGGCCGTGGCATCAGGGCAAGCAAGGCAAGCAGTGCTTCTCCAGTAAAGTCTAAAAATAAATATCAAATAAACTATACCAAAGTGAAAATGATCTCTGTCCCAAAATGTGGCTTGCAGAACTCACTTAAATAGAAAATGCAAAAAAACAATCCAACTCAATAAGTCAAAATCTAAATATGGCTCAATAAGGAGCTTAAATCTAAAGTGAGCACAGGTAATTCAATTCAGTTTTATTTATATAGTGCCAAATTACAACAACAGTTGCCTCAAGGAGCTAATGGGTGTGAGGTAGTATAGACTTTCCCAGTTTGTCTTTGTGGCATTGGGGATGAAACAAATGTTAAAGAAAGTGTTCAGAAGTCTTCAGTCTTCAGTTTCTGAAGATCTATGTCCTGTAAATGGTGTGGAGAGTGGTTTGGATTATCCATGTTCGATAACAATTGACCTCCCCTCCACTAGAAACAACAATCATTTAGATGACCTCTGTGTCAGCCGATGGAGGAATCCAAACAGTGTGTTAATTCAAAGTGGATTCAGTCAGCAACAGGAATGACTCTTTTGCCCCTTAACAACGTTGCAGAGTTCAAGAATTTTGAG
Source organism: Etia nguti (assembly GCA_015106755.1). NCBI lineage: Eukaryota > Metazoa > Chordata > Actinopteri > Cichliformes > Cichlidae > Etia > Etia nguti. Next base: position 51,742 of record VUQG01002586.1, read on the forward strand.
TTAGCTGTAATTCAGTAGGTGTTTGCATTATTAAAGAGAACGATCATGTTGAAAAAAAGAATATCATGTTGCATTTTGAAGCTAAAGCGTTTTGACAGAGTTATAACCCAAGAGCAAAAAGTGAATCAAAAAACAAACTGGTGCAAATGTAGAAGAAGCAGTGAAAAAAAAGGATTGAAAACAAGGCAATAAAAATGCTTTACAAAGTAACACGAAATAGGCAGCTGTGTCATAAAACTGCTCTTAAATGATCTTAGGATACATAACCTAACTCACTGTGAGTCAAGGACACCTTCATTAGCATGCACCTCTCTCTTCATCAGCGTAGGACGTGTTGATGAGTTTGACCTGGGGCTGGTGGATGCCAATGATTTTCTTCATTTCTCAAGAAAAGCAGTCTTGAGTCTCGCAAGTAAGGAAAGAAAGTTGCTGTATAGTTCCTCCATTATTAATACTTCTAAAAGGAAAATTCTGTTTTCAGGCTTGTATAGTGACGTGAATTTTGAAGAATTATGCCTACTTGAAATTCAATGAATTACTTATGACACCATCAATATCCTCACTAGTGTCCAGTTATTACAAAAAAAAAAGATATAAGCCCTTAACTATATGTAAAATATTTAAAAAGAAATCATAATAATTAAACACGGACATGGGATGAGCAATATACATGATTTTGTAGAAAGAAGAAATTAGTATTAGATTAGCCTGATGTTACAAAGTTTTAACTGCTTTTTAATGACCTGATTATAAGTTGAACTCTGACATGACTCTCATAATACTATCATAAATTTCACTGGACCTCCTACCTAAAGATTCCAATTGCAAAGTGACAAAAAAACAGAATAATGGCTCCTAATAGCTAGCTAGACTGAACTGCTATTAGTAGTTTAATGCTATTAGTATAGTGCAAATGATAGTGTAAATATAAGAATATAATGTTAAGGTTAAGACATTCAATTCTGTTCAAGAGTTTGGGACCGACTGAAAATGAATTTAAATCAATACTTACAGCTTCTGCTAAATCATCCATTTTATTGTTATTATTATTGTGTGGCAGCTTTGGAGGTGGCCTTGTAAACTCAAAGCCCAGGTTGTAGGTTCTGACCATCTGGCCTGTGTGTCTTGCCTGTCAGCTAAGCAGAAACCTGAGGATAACTAGGAGCAATCAGAGGGCACAGAGCCATGGACTGCCACTGAGGCTTACACTATGCATGTGACTTTTAGTTAGACAGGTGTACACGCTAGCAGGCGGCAGCTGGTGATCATGGAAATTGTTCACTCTGTTGGTAGAGATATGATAATTGCCCATATTTTTCCTCTTCTTGTGGGGCCACGACGAGTCATAATGTGTTACTGTGCATGATGTCTGTCGCCTTCAAGCCAACAATGCATCTGTGTTCGTTTTGTGTGAACACAGATGCAGAAGAATAAAAAGACGCATAACAGAACATGTTGACAATGACATGATGCATTCAGATTTCACTGTGAAGCAGTTATGAATTGAGATTGCCTTAAAAAATGGTTTCATGCAGACTGTAGCATTGCAATCAGTCTGATTCAATTATTTAGTAGTGCTTTCTTTTACATTAACTAAAGATCTTTTAAAACAAAATGTGCTTTGCTGTTATATTTATTATTATTATTGTTGTTATTTTTCACTTTAACATGCTGTCATCTGTCATTTCGGGACAAGTTATATGTAGCAACAATACACTTTCAGAATTCCCTCAGTAGTTGCTAGCTGTATAGAAATTGGATATTTCCATTAAATCAACCTTCTTTTAAGTGAAACAAAATGCAGATTCAAAAGAAAAAACAGTAGGAGACACAGTCTAAAATACAAAGGGAGCATTTTGAGGTCAGCTGGCAAAGCTCAACTTGCATTACCTCAAATTCAAAAATGAGAAATTCAAAACTTCTTAAGCAGAGCTAACAGCACAGATGTTACATTACAGAAAAAAACAAAAAACATTTACTGTCTGCTAGACATAGAGATAGAGGTCTGGTTGTTGTACATGTTGGGCTGTTGTGAATAAATACAATCTGAACTGAATCAGTCATCCCACCCCCCTAAGCCTCTGAAGTAGCCCGAGCTTTTTCACAAAGACAGAAAGCTCCAAACAATGCCACTCTGCATGCAAAACACTTGCTCAAATCCCAGTATAGTAAAGTCAAAGCTCATTAGATTTTGTTGGCTTCACCTAAAGGATATTACTGAAACTAAAAATGACAAAATGTTTCGGTTTCAGCAGTTTAAAGCCATGTGGCACAGCAAGTTCATATTCAGTAGAAAAAAAGAAGCATTTGGTTGATTTTTCAAATGTTTTATCTATTTAATACAATGTACAAAACCAAATTCTATTTGATCTACTTTCAAGTTAACAGTGGTGTTTGATAACATCATTTTACTTGTGATGAATGAATGTATTCTAATATTTGTGAAATTATTTTCTCAGAACACAGCCAATGTTTAAAGATGTTTAATGATCCAAAAAGCCCCATGATGTTTTTCTGTGTTTGAACCACAACAGTGTGTTGTGATTCAGTTTCTCTTCTGCACCCGTAAGACATATCTGCCTCATCTAATATTCCGCACATCCATCTGCCCCCCGCCCCCACACACCACCCCAGCCACGTCATTTTCATTACTAGAGCCTGATTTTAAAAATTAAAACCCAAATAATACGTTAATATATCATTAACAGTTAAATACTTTTGTAAATAAGAAAAATAGTACTCTTAATGCAATACTCAAAACAGTTAAGGCAATCTTACTGATTTTGGTAATAGTACTGCAAAAGAATCAAGGCTTAAAGTAGTCCAAAAATGAAACGTGAAGGATTAAAAAAAACAAGATGATACATCATCTTCTTTTTCTTCTTCCAGCTGCTCCCTTTAAGGGTCGCCACAGCGGATCATCTGTCTCCATCTCACCCTATCCCTAGCATCCTCCTCTGTGCTCGACTGGCTCCAACAAACAGCCTAGAGCTCCTTTCACACCAACCATCACTTATTCCATGAATCTTCTCTGCAGTCTTCCTCTTTTCCTCCTGCCTGGCAGCTTTCTCTGCAGCATCCTTTTCCCCAATATATTCACTATCCTTTTTCTACACATGTCCAAACCATCTCAGCCTTGCCTCTCTAACTTTGTCTCCAAACCACTCAACCTGAGCTCTCCCTCTGATGTACTCATTTCTCATCTTGTCCATCCTGGTCACTCCCAATGAAAATCAAAGCATCTTCAGCTCTGTCACTTCCAGCTCCACCTCCTGTCTTTTTTGTCAATGCCACCGTCTCCAAACCTGCTGTACATCATAGCAGCTCTCACTGCAAATCACTCCTGACACTATATGCATCAGAAACTTAGAACATAGCACAGACCACTAGAAAGTGAAGACACACTACATATAGGTATAGTATATGCTTTTGTGTAATTAGCCTCGCAGTGTCATGTACCTTTGATACAAGAATGCGAGTAGGTATTTATATTTGCTTTCAACTGAATGCCAGTTTCACTACTTCCACTGACAGTGTGTGACTGGCCTTGTCCTTTCAGACATAAATGCACAGTATTAAGGTAAGCGAGAGAAACGTAGTTCTGACATGCGAAAGTACAAACTGTTTTTTTGAGCTGGAAAATTTTCTTGACAAGAACTGCTGATTTCAGGGTTTTGAAATACTCTTATGATAACCACTTATTAAAAATGGAAGAAAAATTAGACACAGTGCACTTTTTAATCATTACTTTTTTGAATGATAGAATATGATAAACTTTTATGTCAGGTCAGGTTTAACGCAATCAAGTAACATGTCAATTAACACTTTCCCAGAGTTTTGTTTTGAACTTACCTGTGACTCATGGATCAGTAATCACTCAAGACCTCCCAGAATATTTTTCTTCCATGAATATATCAAAAGAAAGAACAGAAAGAACACTGTTGCATGGTGTGAAAACACTGATTGCTGGAATATTTCAGCACTGGCTTGGACAGTGTGTTACAGGACAAAAAGATAAAAGATGGAATCTAAGTGCACTTATCTACTTCAAAATCAGAACTTGCCGTTTGTAAGTAGATTCAAAGACAAAGAAACAACAGTATCAGATTTTGTAACATGATTCTGCTTGAATGATTGCAGGTTTCTCCTAAATGCAGCTCTATCTGTGCCTTTGTAATGGAGCTTATGCGGCGGATATCTTACTATCGTAGACCTATAAGTCATTCCTACACGCTGAACTATCACGGTAATAAAGCAATTAAAATGTAAAATAGTGGGATTTAATCATAGATGTGTGGGGCAGTGTAGACTGCAGTGTCAGAAGTAATGTCTCTAGATTAAGGACGCGGCAGGCCTCAGGTCACAAGTCAAAATCTTCACATCTGCGCATCTCTCGTCACTCACTCCCTGTCTCTCTTTTCTTTTTTCCACCATGTGCTGAAATGCAATGAATTGATGAAGATCTCCAAGCCCAGGGGCTTCAGTTGTGCCCATAGATTATTCTTTCTTACTTCTGGTCAATATGTAGTTAATCCAGCATGAAATTATATTTTGTTCAAGATGAAAAAAAAATAGAGAGCTTGTCATCATTTTTGAATGTTTGTGCCATCAAAATTTTAGGCTTTATAGATAAATACTTGCTCACAGCAGGGTTGGGTTTACTTTATTTCATAGCTGTCACAGGGCATTATGCACCCTTCCATCACCAAAGTGGATATGGGGCACCGCAGCCTCCAAAACTCTGATCTTTTTTAAACGACTACGTAACTTTGTTTGAAACTTTATCTTCTGGAATCTATTAAACTAATATTGTAATATTAATTTAATATTGTAAAAATACTGCATTATAGTTACATTATATTTCATTCAAATGAGAAAAAAATTTAAGCATGACAAGTGAGATCGACTCAATATTTTTTAAGTGTCATGTGACATTGATGACTATTACCCATTTTACCAGTTATGCTTTGGCAAAACTGGTAATTCTGAATATCATGCACAGCAAGAACAGCGGAGGAAAACAACTCAGCTAAGTCTGCTTTTTGGGAATTTTTAACCTGGTATTTACAGTCACCACCAGCCAAACAAACAGCCTTGAGCCCTGCACGCCATTCTTCTGCATTATCATTCTGTCCACCACAACAAACACACAATCCAAAACCGGCCAGGGAGAAGAGAACAAGTGCGGATTTTCAGCGCTTATTTTAAACCCTTTGCCTTTTTAAAAATAAACAACCAAATTTTGCAGGTCCAGTCCAAAATCTTCCAGCAATCTAGCCGGTGACACAACCCAACGGTGCTGCGGCAAGTGATGAATGGCTCGAATCTGCTGAATCCTACTTTTGCTGTCTCTCATCAGATAAAGCTCATAGGCACCAGAGGAGCTGTAGGTTTTCTCTATTTTATTTTTGTCAGGGGTGTTTTGAAATGGATAATAATAAACAATCTCACCTGAACACGCTTACCAGTAATGTTTAACATGTAATTCTTAGACGAGCTCAGCTGGTTTAGCCTAATCCTCTGAGCTGTAATCCTAACTGTATTTCAACATATCACACATTTTATTTTCTGCACAGTGGAGGATTTTTACGGCGCAGTAACAAAATGAGCACTGCAAATTGCTATATATTTAATAGAAGAAATTTATTCTATTATCTGCTGATGCTGACAGAAAAAGCTTGTAGTCAGTAGCTCCACACATACCCCTTTTCAGACATGGCATACACAACATTGCTGCCTTCATCAGTCTGTTGAAGTGATGGCAATTTAACATTCATAGGTCATTTTAACATACATTTTTCCCATAATAGTGTTAGAGAGAATCCTGCCATCATGGATGAGATTGGAATAGGTTACCTTGGATTTAGAAAGGTAAAAAGGTGACATTTCTTCACATGCAACTTTTATATATAATCATGACAACTCACTCATACACACATTCCATTTTATTAGGTAGACTTCGCTAATAATATGTTGGATCCCCTTTGGCCTTCTGAAAAGCCTTAATTTTTTGTGGTATAGATTCAATAAGATGCTGGAAATATTCCTCAGATATTTTGGTCCATATTGACTTGATAGCATCACACATTTGCTGCAGATTTGTTGGCTGCACATCCATGATGTGAATCTCCCATTCCACTACATCACAATGATGCTCTGTTGGATTGAGATGTGGTGACTGTGGAGGCCATTTGAGTATAGTAAACTACCTGTGATGTTCGAGAAATAAGTCGGAGATAATTTGAGCTTTGGTCATAAAGAGATTCAGGTAGGCAACAGTCAGGTAGGCTATGACTGAACAATGCTCAACTGGTATTTAAGGGGCCCAAATGCTCAATCATCCAGGTAATGAAATCCCAAAAAGTTGATTCTGTTCATCTGGATGTAGCGTTTTCAGTGGGAAAAACGTTTGTCACTCACCCAAGTGACTTCTTCAGTATCAGCTGACTGTAGGTTTCCCCAACCTTACAAACAGTACCTTTGCACAATGACTGAAACTAGCATCACCGATTAATAATGGGCTGTGAGGTCAGTTTGTTGATCATTAATATGCAAATTGTCATGACCACTGATCAAGGGGCCCAAAGTGTGCCAAGAAAAGTCCCCCACACCATTACACCACCAGAAGCAGCCTGAAGTATTGAGAGAAGGCAGGATGGATTCCTGCTTTCATGTTGTCTACAGCAAATTCTGATCTTACCATCCATCGCATCGAACTCATCACACCAGCTTTTATCCAGTTCTCTGTTGTTCTGTTTTTCTGCCCCCATGCTTAGTTTCCCATTCTAAGCTGACATTAGTATCACCTGGGGTGGTCTTCTGCCTCAAGTTTCAAAGGTTTGTGCATTCAGAGATGCTCTTTTACATACCTTGGTTGTAATGGGTGGTTATTTGAGTTACTGTTGCCCTCCAATGAGCTCGAAGATGTCTGGCCATTTTCCTCTGATATCAGCGAGTCTTGTCTTTTCGACCATTCTCTGGAAGACATAGAGATGTTTATGTGGTAAAAATCCCAACCAGCCAGCCTTATCTGGCACTAACACCCATGTTCAAAGTCACTTAAATCACTTTTCTTCCTCAGTCTTGCTTATAAGCAGTTGAACAGGTGTACCTAGTGAACCAACTGAGTGTTATACACTAAACCGATCAGAAAATCATTAAAATGTAGTTTATAAAGTGTGAATCTATGTAACAACTCACCTGTCTGAAGTGAACACCACAGACTGAGCCTGTCTCCATGTTGGTGACAATTTATTTAAAGCAGGTTAATTAACAAACTGACTGTTGATGTCCCCTCTTATGTAAATGTGTACACTGTTCTCACTTTGGAGATGCTCTTGAATAGATCCTGCTGTTGTATATTGCTGTAGGAATGAAATAAATGGAGACACCAGGTTCCAACAACATGCTGCTTCTTTTAATGTTTTACCACAACAAAGATTATTATTCTAGCGTTTCTGCATTCTCCACAGCTTCCATCTTTTTACTGAGCTGAGCAGCATATGATGATGCATGCAAGACAAACATCAGGCGTCATTGTCTTGTGAACATTTATTCTATGTCTGCATGTTTTCCAAATGTATGCTGTTTTGAAAGTTTTTAAAATGATATGCAAATGTCACCAATTAGATTTTGAACTAGTTTGACTTTTATGGAAAACTGACCAGGGTGCTCATTCAGACATGAAACAGGCATTCAGATGCTGTCAGATTAATGGAAAGGAGTAAATGTCTGGAAGGAGCATATTTTGCATCCACTTTGTAAATGGAAAAGCATCAAGGTTTGAAAAGATTAAATAATATATAATATACACTTCATTTTTCAGTGTCCAATTTCCTATTACGATAAAAGAGCTAAGGGAAAACAAATGCAGTTACATCAATAAGTAATTACAGGGGTGCTTTGCCTACATTGTGGGGTCCCTATAGAAAATATTTCACTAAATGGGGTTGAAAAAAGTGATATTATGGTGCATATACTTTACATTTACCATAATATAACATTTGCTGTAACCATCCATTGCTCATTTAATCATTAATAAGGAACCTGAATAAATTTGGCTTGCACTACAGGAGCAAGAACAAAAATGTTCTTGAGATTCAGCATGAAGTGTCTAAAGTCTCGTCAAACCAATGCAAATTTTATACATGCTTGTAGCACTGATACCTCATCCAGCATACCGCAGTTACTTCACCTATAGCTACAGTTGTACGGAGTCTACAGAATTGTGATTTAAATTTCAAAACACAAGTCAGTCTCCGCTGCAACATTCAATAAAATAGCAGACGCTGCTGCTTTTCAACTTGCCATTCAGCAGTTGAGGAACGGCACTGAACAGAACCAGCAATCAGAGTTTAATGGGTCAGCCGACCCTTATAGCTTCAACTCAGAACTTTAGAGACAGGATTTTACTGCCAATCACACAGTAATGGAACAGCTGGCTCATTTTGAAATAAAATAGCCAATTCAGTAGTTCAAAAACAGAATTAAATGAGGCCCTGGGAATATTTTGCATAAAGTGACCTGCTCAGCAGCACTGGAAAGTCAATATATAGAGAATAAACTCTGGAATCAGGAAGGGTGTACAGTATTTCACTGGACTACTACACAGACAAATGCTACTTTGGTTTTGTGACAATGTTTTGATGCACTAATGGATCTAATTTTAGGATACTAATTTTTGAACAGTATGCTTCCATTTTCAAACATCACATCTATAAGCACAAATAATATTTTTTCTTTGCAGTCGTTCCCACTTACATATCATCTCTGCCTTTTTAAATTCTTTTTCTTCTTTTTTGTGGATGTCATTGTGTCTGTGTTACTTATGCCAACACCAAGATCTCCATGACCTTGCAGCACATGCCCTATAATATACCATGTCTTAGTTCCAATTGTGCTTGCTGAGCCGCTTCTTATGGATTCATTTCCCACTTTATCCAGAAAGTAGCTCCTGCACTTAGTTCCCTTATGCAATGCAGAGACAATTTTTCATTTTTTCATAAAAGCTACATGGCTGTCTCTTGAAGTTGAAGCTCAAAGTCAACCTGATAAATCCAATGACAACGCCTTAGCTCTCATTAATCTGACTTGGAAATGCAAAGTAGATAAAAAGTGCATGCCAACATACATGTCAGAAATTATTAGCAATCTTTTTTGTCAAAGCAAATTAGTTCATCCAGCATCCCACTGTATCAAGGGAAGCTATCTCTCATTGTCTTTGATTTTAGAACTGAGCTTTGGAGATATGAATCAATAACAGACCAACAGGCAGGAATTTAACACCATGTTTTTGAACTCATATCAGGAAGACAGTGTCATAATGAATCTGAAGTTCATTTCAAAGAAATTACATTTGTCAGTATGATCTAAAATGAAATCGTGATATGGGAGTTCTGGTCTTCCCAGAGAGTATCCAACCTTGGTTTTAACTCTTTGCCACATTTATAAGGATTCATATTAATAGTAAGTGCATGCTGAATGTATGTCCAGAGACTGGGAGTGGGGCGTGGTTGTAAGGAATTAGGATAATCAAGACTGGAAACTTACATTAAAATATCTCCAATAGTGAAGTGTTGCCTCTTTTGTCTGGAAAGCAATGGCAACAACAATCCAGAGCTCTGATCTCGCCTAAAGAACCAAAGCTATACAATATACACTATGTAGGCAAGAGCACTGGGCCACACCTTTTAATCTTTGAAATGCATTCTGCCTTTACAAGCATTTGTGAAAGAATGGTTCAGTCTAAGGTATAAGGTATAAGGTATCTCCAGCAGTTGAACCCAAGAGCCCATTGCCCCATTTTCTTCCTTACTGGTTCTATCTATATTAAATTTGCCATTGCCTGACACATGTGCACATTACTTCCTGAAAAGTAAATCGTCCATAGTCTGTGTGTTGTCCTTAATTACCAATAATGATATTTTTTTTCATGAAATATGTACTCCATATACAACCTCTACAAAAGATAATAATTGGTACAGTTTTCAGTATACAGGCCAAATGTTTCATGTTGAATTTCATCAATTGAGGTTATTAACAATTGTTAAAAAATGTATTTAGACTTTTTAAACAATAAATTACACACACACACATTTGAGGATGTGTTTCTAATTGAAAAGTTTTCTGTGACATGAACATATCAGAAAACAGGAAGTGGAAGTAAAGAATACTATATAGCATATGTGAGTTCAATCACAGCCTTTCAAAAGATGCTGATCTCTCATTTTGTTGAAAGAACAAGTTGTAATTACCTTATGGGTCAGTTACTGAAGACCGCCTCAGCTGTCATTGTGTGTTTGAAAGCAGTGCACCTGGTAAACTAGAGCTGCCTAAAACTGAAGCAACTCAGAACATTGTCACTGTAATGGAAAAATACACGAAAATTAGTTCTTGATGATAACTGGAATCATTCTTGAAGGCCAGGCTTGGCATTGAAACTAAAGCAATTGTGCTTATTTGGTTGGTCAGGTTATTTGCAGAAGGTTTGCCTTGATTTCCATTCTGAAAAGGATTAGATGAGCCAAAATAAATAAATAAACTAAAACAAATACACTTTGAAGAGAAATCCAGTTCAATCATCCAAGTCTGCCATGTTTATTGGATATATTTGTACTGCATTTGTTTATATTCTCTTGATGGGACTGCTCAGTCTTCTCCAGACAGTGATGAAATTGATTAAAACTTGGATTCTTCAAAACACAGATGATTCCGATCATGAAAATGGGAAATGGATGTAAGCTCAATCAAACAAGAAGGTAAAAACATAACCCTGAGGGCAGAGGGGTGGAGGGGGGGGGCAGCGACATGAACTGTTCATCAACTGGGCCACCCAGACTCTATATCAATGATCTCTAATGAATTTCGAAATCTAAATCACATCTCAAAGTCTGAAAGTTCTCAAAGCTAAGTGCTATAGTGATGTGCCACATCTTTCAAGATGTGGCACCCTTCGTTCACCAAACCCTAATTTCTTCAAACAAACCCTTCAAGCCATTGTCCAGGGAAGAAACTTTCATCTCGTGCCTTCATATTTTGATTGTTGTATTGCACTTCTTTCACCACATACTCGTTTCCACAAACACCCATTCATTCAGCAAGATTGCAGTTCGTTGATTCGCACATGATACAGTGCAATTTCTCATGCCATGCCTCAACGTGTTTCTGAGCTACAGCTACAAAACCTGCCCAAACAACTCTGCAACTTCACGAGGAGTGCCTCAATTTACAGCACCACTGTATGCATGCCTGCACTAGTATGCTGTAAAATGCCACAAAGCCAAACAATGTACATACACAATCAGTACATAGATATATATAGCTACATAGTACACATCACAGCGATGCTAAGTTCTAACTTGACTATTACTATTATGTTATACCATAACTGCCCATTTTTGCTTGGCATATTTTTGCACAAGAATCCTGATACCACTGGGCGGCACACAAGGGCTTGCAGCTGAATACTACCCCCACTGCCAGTGCTCCACACCCCCAATGGCTTAATACTCATTCTTACAGGAACACTGCAGCTCTTAGTGCCCAACAAGCCAGGCCAGGGTGGGGGTGCACTGCAGCATACAGTAGAAGGCTCACTTTAATAATAGTGACTCGGATTTCCCTATATCATCTTTGAGCAAAGACAATGTTGTTTCAGGTCTGTTTTCTTTCTTTCTTCTGTAGCCAAGAACATAATATTTTAACTCAAATCACATGGTGATTCAAATCACATGTTTTTTTTTAAAAATTATATCTTACCTTTTGTATTTTAAAAGTTCTACTATTAAATCACGGTATATCCTTAAAAAAAGGAATATAACTCAAACAAGATAGATACTGTTGAGTGCTTCCGTAATCATCAGCCTGTGTGGTTGTGCAATTGTTTATTTCGATACAGATATCTGAGTTTATGCACGTTTGTCTGTCTGTCTGCCTCTGCTATCAAAATAAAATCTCCTTCTAGACACAAAATTGCCCATGCAGTTTTCTGCAGGAAGAGGTCTTCCAGCTTGGAGGTTAATCTGGGATTTGGGCGGCTGTATGAATCAGCATTAAGCCCCTGACATTGACATAATAGTGAGGTTCCGTTCTCAGATACAGTTTAACAGAGTAATGGAGATCTCATTGCTGATGTCCATGGAGCCTGTCTGGATGAGGCCAGATTGCTGCAGTACTAAGTCTGCTGTCCTCATCAGTTCTGCTATCAGGCAAGGATGCTGGAGAGGACCTCCATTCAGTTCATTGGCCTCAGACCTAGTCCTCTTTCTCGCAGTCCTTTGCCATCACCTCAACAGTGGGTTAAGAAAAGTGCTTATTTTTCCTTAAAATTAGAGATACATTTAAATATAAAAAAGTAACGTAATTTTCTCGAGAATGCTTTATGAAGAATGAAAAATTACAGTAAAATTATATAAGCAGTACATAGGGGGACGCATACATCTTGTAACTGTATCCTAATATGTACAAGTTACATTTTACTTAGTTTTAAATTCCTATATCCTGCATGTATCATTACACTCAAGTGTGAGCAAAATATGAGTTTGTTTAATGTGAATTGCACCATAATATGCAGCCATATGAATTAAGTAGACATAATGACGAAATAATGTTCCTGGAAATTTTGCGCTCAAGCTCAGAATTAATGCTGAGGTGGTTCAGTAGGATAGGATTGTGTGGAAAGAGCAGCAATTTTAATTTCCAAAATCAATTCAGTTAGCACAGTAGAGAGATCGTGAACTTGTGAACAATTATCCAGTTGATGACAAGAACAGACCAATCATGGCAGTGTAATGGTGTTTCATTTTCATTCTCTTTCAAAGGCTTCAAAATAAAAGCTATAATCACTCTCAAGCAATTACAGCCTAGTATCTCATTTTCCTGAAAGGACTACTAAATTTACCATGGAGGTTAAACTGGACATTTACCCCCTTTATTATTTTTCTTGTCACGGATATTGAATTATCTGTGAAGGGAAGGTGAATAATTTTTAAATATGTGAACTAGCTCATTAAAAGGCTTTGATTAAACTCTATAAACACAGATCATTACATAAAACGAATCAATTCAGAAAAAGAAGACTGGGGTTCCTCTACTAAAAATGCGACTTAAAGGAAAAATCAGCCTAATGTGATCATTGTGGATGACCTTTAAACCATGACAAGAGGAGTTAACACTGGACAACGGAGAAAACGTTGATCTGGTTTTCTTCATTAATTCCAATAATCAAAAATGTGATGCACAATATCTACTTGTGTAATTAATATATATTTTATAAGCATTTGTTTTTTGGGTGTAGTATAAGAGCAAGTAAATAAATAAACATTCAATCAGGTAATAATTACATAATGTAGACCACTTGCTGACCACCAATTATATACTGAACTGTGAACAAAAATTGGGCAGTACTCAGAGTTGTTGTTTGAATAATTTTACTAAATTAGGCTTATATGCTGCTTTTTAACTGTAAATCACATACATAACAGCATCAAGGCACTTTTATTTGATAACTTTTAGAGTTTTGTTAAGCATTTTGACTGTTGCTTTGTAGTTCTGGCAACTGGAATTTGCTTGTTTCCCTAAACAAAATTACTACTTATAATTATAATACCTATACTATTTTTTTCCCATAAGGTAAACATGTAGTACAGACATGTATCTGGGCTTGGGATTGGCAGCTGGATAATACTAGGTTGTGACCCCCTCATACCAAGCTAGGCTAGCTTTCCTCTTGGTTGCAAATTGAGCATTTATATAATCCAAACATGCTAACACGTACACTATTGAAATATAGTAATTGATCGAGGATTTTTATGTTGCTATAATTGTAACTGAAATTGCTGATTATTAAATAAAATGGACTGAAGCTCAAAGATAGCTACAACATTACATGTTTCTTTAATGTAGGAGTTAGCACATCTACTTAACAAGCTAACAAGTTTAATGTTAGCTTGTTCTGATGCTAGAATTCTTTTTGCTTACAGGCATCAGGAATGTTTGTTTTTTAAAAGCTAGAATTTTAATTGTTATCCTCACAGGTCTGTTGGAATTACGTGAACAGGAACGTTCAAGCTACCAAAACTAATGCATTTGAATATTTAAATCAAATTGCCTTGACTTTTTTTTTTTTGACAAAAGCGGCGTTTCAACAAACATGAGTCAGATTTTATCTTGATGTTGCTACTTGGAATTAGTAATTTCCGATATTTTTAAACTCCCTGTTTAAGCCATGACTATGAGTTATAATCACAGATCCTCATGACAACCGACACCTGAGTTAAACTGTGTGATAAGGTCATTCTTGGACCAATTAATCTCTGTCTTCAGTGCTTAAACTGTGCGACAACTAGATAAGACAATAACATCTGTAAAACTTCTTTGCATTCAGTTCTCAATATTTCAGTAAATTACAGCTCAATCTCTGTTGTTTGGAATATCATTTTACATTTTGAAACAAAGGAAAAATGTGTTGCAATGATTACCGACAATATAGTGCATATATAATTACACCAAAGTTAAAAAATGTCTTGGAAGTCAGAATGACCAAGCATTTAGTTGCTATGTTTATAAATGTATCACCTGCCGTGCTGCACACTCTATAGGAGGATTTTTAAGTGTGACTAATGCCTATGAGACTTAACCTCCTCTCAGCTCTGCACAGTGTATGTAGTGTGTAACTGCATGAATATCTCAACAGCTACTAAGTCTATTTAGATGTATCTGCAAGATGGTAAGTTTTTAGACACCCAATTGAATAATTCATTTAAACGTGCAATTTTTGTGCAGTTCTTCTAAATGTCTGTTTCTCGTTAAGCTTGAATTTTGGAAAACACTTAAGAGAGATCAATAGTTTTGGTTGGGGTTTTTTAATATTAGTAATTCATTACTGTGAATTTCCATTCAAATGGCACCAAACCTTTATGCCTCTCTATTTAAAATGTGAAGCAGGACTCAAAAACAAGAATACACTCATGTCTATGATACAGAGAAAGCGCCACTCAGATATCACTTCTCAAAGGTCAGTACAATAGAAGATCAGTCTATTAGACTTGCTTTTAAATTGCCTATTTTCCACCTGGAAAATGAGAAACACAGGTATTTCATATTTCCATACGCAAATGTACGACAGTGACTTGAAATGTGAGCTGTCGATAAGACCTGTACAGTTTCAGTACTTTCCATTCAGCATAATCTGAGATTAAATTTTCAAAAAGGTCAGCTGGAATAACACAGCCAACAGAAATCTTGATGCACATGGCTTCAAGATGGTCTTTCAATAATGTCTGAATGCATATAGTTATATCCAAATATATCCCTATTCAGCAGTGTCTTTGATGAATAACCCCACTGCTGACAGAAACTTTATTCATATTAATTTTCCTTTTTTTTTTTCTTTTTTGGGGCTTGAATTCAGAGTTATTTGATTCAGTGCCTCCGTTCTTTAACTGCACAACTTTGACCCAAATTGCACCCACTGTCGGCCCGTTTCCATAAAAACAAGACAAGACTGTTTCAGCATTATCAACGATTACTCTGGGCTGTTTGATGCACTTACATATAAGATTGCAACAGTCACTTATTCATGATAAAGCTCATACATAATGCATGCCCCTTTTTCTTTGATGTAATGGATGACTGTCTAATCCTGCAGTTACTGCAAGTAAGCGTGACTATGATGGTAAT
>VUQG01002587.1:2294-12946 GCA_015106755.1 Etia nguti
CATCTACGGTCATATATACGTCACGGCGAGCCTGTGTGAGCTGGTAATCTGTGCGCAGTGTTTAAAGCTGCGGATGGGGAGCCCTCCCTGAACTGTCAGGGTGGACTGAGTGTGAGACTGGGGGAGGGAGCTCCACCGAAGAGCGTGGAGCTCACAGCCTGTCGGTTTCACTCTCTTTTCCAGCATGCAAAAACAGATGCGCACATTCTAACAGCCTGCTCACTGGTAACAAAGGATAACATGTAACTGTTCATTACTGTGTTTTAATACAAGCTACTGGAACCACTCTGATGTGAAAAGATCTGCCTAAAATCTCTGTATTATACTGTAGGCAGTGACATAATGCACACAGCCGATTATGAAATCTGCTGCAGATCTGTCAGTTTGTGGAACACACAAACCTTCAGTGTATGAGGTATTTTGTCATTTTCATGGATCAGAGAGATTTTGTTTTTTTATGTTGTAAGACAAGGAAATGTATTAAAAAGCTTAAAGTTTTGATTAGAATACATTTTTTTTACTAGCAAGCTAAAGCCCTGTGATAGACCCCAGCCCATATCAAATGTACATCAGTTCAAAATACAGCCATGAATGTGGATTTAGACTTTAGTAAAGGCTAAATTAATACAGCACCTCAAATTCCTTAATGTCAGTGGTTCAAATTCATGTTTAATAAAAGGAAACATTAGGTGGTGTTCATTACTAAAGCTGATGTCTTTTCCTGTATTTAAACCATTCTTCTCATGTAGAAAGTCCTCAACGATTGGGCCCCATCACATCACAAAGACCTCAGAGCATTTTGCTGTCAAAGTGCAGGTGGACGAGTGGTTTCCAAAGCTCTCTGCTTTTAAAAGCACAGGATACTGAAGCTGTGCTAATATGATGGTGATTTAGCCCGCCTCTAAAATAAAATACAACTACTACTGATAGTAACCAGCTTGTGTTGTTGACATTGTAAGGCGAGCCCAGTTTTACACAAAGATAACACCATTATGATTAAGACCTCATGTTATAGAGTGAAGATCAAAATCAGGGGCAGCTGCTTTGTTAAAGTGGATTCCTGCATCTTCAGGAGTGTTTTAGGGAAGCAGTGAAAACAATGTTAAGATTTCCACTGTGTTATGATGCACCCGTCCCCCAGTGTGTTACAGTAACAAAGATCTAAGACAGAATGACATGCTGAAAACAGACGAGCTGGATTCTTCTCTTATGTTTGATTTCTTTTATTACATTGAATAAAACATTGGAGTTGTCAACTGCAGCTCTTCTATTATAGCAGCAACATATGTGAATGAAATCAGGTTATTCTGCCAGGCAATAAATAATCTGCTTCTTTGGATGATGTCAAAGCTGCAGCATTAACATTTATTTTACACAACCTATAAACACACACAGATGAGTGTGAGCTGTATATGTATTTGTGTGTTTAGGTGATACTTTGCCTATAAAAATACAACAGTAGTTTGTAAGATAAATGTAAAAGTAAAAAAAAAGGTAAAGTAAAATATGAAGAACATTAAGAATTTGCAACGAGTCGATCATCATCACAGGATGGTGTTTTTAAATGTGGCTGAGTGCAGCTCATTTACACTGCTATCAGACCGAGTTATGTTTCCCAGCATCAGCGTAACCTCCCAACATGACTCCGTCTGTGGACACTCACATGCAGGTGAGCGCGGGGAGGGGACTATATTAAAGGCAAAGACTACAAAAGTCACAGTACAAGAAAAATATATGAAGCTATAAAGTACAACTAGGCACACGCAAACCAACTGTTCAGCTACACGGGATACTTTGTACAAACGATACGTCTGAAGAGATAGTAAAGAGGTCTGTAGCACCTTAAGGAGCTTTAGAAGTATGTTAGCAGCTTGATCCAATACCAAAGTATATTGCAGTATTGCAGTGTTTTTTCATAACATTCAATAAAGTTCACTGGTACCATTGAAGCTTATAAAGAAGTTTGAATTGCTAAAGGTCTGTGCCTCTCATTGAAGAGCATCTCCTGCCTCAGCACGTGCCAGGACAGAGCTTTACACACACACACACACACACACACACACACACACACACACACACACACACAGACATGCGTGGTGTCTGGGATAGCAGCTGTGAGCTGACAGAGAATCATCACTGTTTAGCTAAGCATCCTGTCTATGGGTTTTTAACAAAACCCCCCCCCCAAAAAAAACTAAACAGAGATTTGTGCTCGTGCGCTTGTGTCACTGTAAATTTTCGTTAAGACAAAGTGTGCATACATGTCAGTTCTTTGTTAGTGCTTTGCCTGCTGACACAGCATTGTTTAACTGGAAGAGCTTGCCTTGTTGGTTTTTTATTCGCTTATCATTCAGCTGCTCGACTACAGCCCCATCTGTTTTCTGTCTGCTTCACACAAGAAAGTCTCCCAGTTAAAAGGAGCTGGCGCTTCTGATTTTCTACTAAAATATCTCTGCCAAACTGATCAGGCTTCTTTGGATTTTCTCACATTTTTTCCACCACAATTAACCTATCTTTCTGTCTCAGTCCCTCATTTCTCCATCATCTTCCCCCCTTTTGTTGAAAATAATTCATCCCCATATTTCTATCGTCAGATACAATCTGTATTAATACAAGAATACATTGACAAAATCATAATTTGATATTATGGAGCAGATGAATTTTTCATTTTTCTTGCTTTTTCACAGTGTTGAAATGTTATCCACACATAGCATTCCTCTAGCTAATCATTTCATAAACACTGAGTACAAAAAACCTGCTTATTGCAGTTTGGATTCCCGCTATTATCTTTAGATATTTTTGTGGGTGTACTTTGTTTGTTCTGTTTTTCTAGACTTAACACACAGTCCAGCTTCCTCACCTAGTTTTCAAAGATTTTCATACCCCAAAATAGTCTCAGCACACCCACTGTACAAATATTAGTTATGCCAAACAGCTGGATGTTTTGTGGGGATGCCTGGAGGCTGGAGCGCCCGCTCTTATACCTGGCCTGCATGCAAATAAACTCAGACTTGGCTGCACTGCAGATTCTGGGATACTTTCCTCGGCTTTTGTGCAAATTTTATTTAATGTTTATTTGCAGTCTTACCTGTGCACAATGTCCATGCTGAGGCTTTTCAGTCTAGACATTCTTGCAAATTCAGATGTACAGCCAAATGTGGAAAGACGCAAAGAGAAGCTGCCTTAACATTTCACTTGGACATGTTCTGTCTGTCTTCCGGCTTCTGTGCTGCAACCACATTAAGCTAAAAAAAGCCAAATTCAACTCATTCACCACCCACCACTCTCTACTTCTCTCTTTCCGTGTTGCAGCGCCTGCTGTCCTAAAGAGTACAATCAATACACAGATGCATGGTGGGACGGGGCAAATTTTTGCTGCAGAGCTCTGCGCGCAAGCTGGGTTTACATGACAGCTTTTACAGTATGTCTGCACTGGACTGGAGAAATATAACTGTAGTTTTCCTTACAAGATGCCAGCAGTTGTTTTGTTTTACCTTTTGCTATTCAGCATTTAAATATGCATATTTGTTTCCACAGAAGAATATCTAAGCCAGTTTAATGTAAAAGGTGACTGCAAGGACAAGTTCCACCAGAATTAGCAATCATCAATTCAAGCCGTCAGCCCTTCTTTTAGAGGAAAAGTGAATTTCTGATGACCTAGTGGGGCTGAAATAAGTGCAGAGGTTGTAGAATTTGAATTGCTTCAGCTGTTTGCATTAGTGAATGTGTTTAACAAAGTGGTGATAATAAGCAGCAAGAAATCTATATCAGTGCTCAATCTCTGTCTTTTGTGACTTATCGCATAGCCCCCATTGCAATTTCCGAAACATGAGCATACAGAGCGTAGCTGACATTTTAGACCATCTTATGAGAGACTGAAAAAACAACAGGCACCCATCTTCTCTATTTGGTTGCAAATGTGCCTTCTTGTGCTGAAGCATCCCGGGTCTGAATAATACATGAGTGGGTAAATGAGAGCAGAAAATAGCAAAGCTATATCCAGAACTCTTACTGGATGTTCCTGCTCCGTGAAAGTTCAGTGAACCATCAGTGCCACCTGGCCTGAACACCTGCCAACCTCTCAAGCAAAAAATAAAAAAATAAAAAAAAATAAAAAGACAGGCAGGTGTCTTCTACGACAGCCTGCCGGAAGCTGCAGCTCTCTCTCTCTCGACAATCTTCCTCTCTCTTCACTTTCTTTTCATCTCTCTCCCGCTCCATGTCACACTTGGAAGTGTGGAAAAGGCTTCTGGCTGTGATATGCTTTCCACATGCCAGCTGAGAAATAACGCATTTTTCAAAAAGCCTCACAAGCATAAGAATGCTGCATGATGATGTACTCATGGGCTTTATTTATAGTAAGCGTGTATGCACATTGGATAGAGATGGGTAAGGATTCCGCTGCAATAAAAAAGGCAGCATGGCCAAGGACCAGTTATTACTAGACTCGAGAGCCTTGTCTGAATCACTATTACTCTCTAATGCTGCTTTGAAAGAATGTAAGGCCACATGCATCAAATGATTTTGCGTATGAAGGAATAAAATGCAAAACACAAGCGTAGACTGCACACAGGATCCAGGAGATGGATGGGTGGATGATATCCCTGTTATCTGCAGTGACAGTAAAATGTACGTTCTCAGCAGATGGTGTCAGCCAGTTGAGAGACATACACTGTAATCTGTTAAGTGGAGAAGGTGAATGTATAAAGACAGAAATTTGATACAGGTTTCACAGATGCAATTCCCAGAGTGCACCAGCCCTTTAGGATCTTTCTGCTGAGTAAGTGTCTTCACAGAGTAAGAAGCCCCTCAACACTGCCGCAAACCTGGGACTCAGTTCAATCAAAGCTGCATTGCACCACTCGCCCTTCTTTAAGATTGCATCCTTTTTCTAATCGTAAACCTAAGCTATATTGTGATAAATATTTTTAAACTAGGTGAATATTTATTACAACAAAAATATAGCTCGAATAAATACCCTTTGTTTTTATCTTAATTTTTTTTTATTATTAGTTGTCATGTAGTCTAAAAAAGGCATCCTTTTCATTTTTGTGAAATCAATATTCAGTGGTTACTTTATGTTATAGTGCAAAGCCTATTTTGGAGTGAAACTATTCAAATGGAATAAAAAGGTTTTGTGTTTTCCTTAAGAAAACAATATTGTAAATCATGCCTGCATTTTCCAGTGAGTTATGTAAGTCTCCGAATAGATCGTCAAATAGCCCATGGGATAAACAGCTGAGATTGGGGAAAAAAAGCAGAGCAATTCTATGAAATTAAGCGATCGAACTAAGGGAACATTTTACCTCTCTCCTTTCTCCAGCGGTCCTCAGAGATAAAGTGGGTACTGAATTAAATTGAATTAAACTGAATCATGTCACATTATAACTGTAGCGATAAATGTTTGACCCATTGTAATGCAATCTGACATTATATTGTTTTCTAAGTCAAATATATTCTTTTAAATCATCAACTGTCAACATCTGTATATGTATATCTGGATATACAGCGCAGCATCAACTTCCCACTGTATAAAGGATCTCTTATAGCTAATTAATGCTCCTTTTTTTATGAGCCCTTTAAAGCCTGAACCATGAAATAAGAAAATATTTTTAAAAAGTAATTTTTTTGAAAATGGAGTGTTTAGTGAACCTTCTGACTAATTACAAAAATTAATATTAATTTGCATATATGATTTTCAGTTTGTTCAGTTGGAATCCTATTTGCTATATCAGGCAGTTTATTTCAGTTTTTCAGGCGGGGGAGGATCACGCTGCTGATGTAGAAGACAAAAACTCACAAAACGTCATGCATCAAATTTGATACACTTGGCTTTAAAGGGTTAGGTTCATTGGCATTTTCCAGTGTTAACATCAAGAACGGTACTGTGCCACATGCTACTCAGTACCACCTCATTCTCTCCCGGCAGAGCAAATTTAAATGACACCATGAATAAATGACTTAAAGCAGCAAACAGATTTCATCATTTTTTTCCTTGTTTATTAACAATAAATAGCTACGGTATAATCACATACTAATTCTCAACATGTGAGCTTTAAAACATTCAAGAACAAGAACGTTACACTGTTACAAAAGCATTTATATTAATTTCATGTAGACTGCTTTTATCAGTGCTTAAAAACTATATGAGACACAGTGGTGTCCATATTGTAGTTGCTCGGGGAGTAGTAGGGACATTAAAATTCTTCTTCTTCTAGCTCCTCCCTTTAGGGGTTGCCACTTAATAGCATCTGCCTCCATCTCACCCTATCCCTAGTTTCCTCTTCTTCCACACTAACCCTCTCCTTCCCTCTCCTTCACTAAATCCATGAATCTCCTCTGTGGTCTTCCTCTTTTCCTCTTTTTCTCCAAAGTGCTCAACCCAAGCTGTACTCATTTCTAATCTTGTCCATTCTGTTCACTAAAAAATAAAAATCGTGACATCTTCAGCTCGACCACCTTCAATTTGGTTAGCAGCAGCATCTCCAAACCATACATCATACCAGCTCTCTGTACCATTTTGCAAAATCCTCCATTTCACTGTTGCTGACTGTTGGGACATTCAGAGTCACTATGATTAATTAAAGATATTGTCCTGTCACTCAGTAATCATAATGCAGGCACCACTGTAGTGTATTAAACCTTAAACTGTGAAAATATATGGTAGCGGTCATTCAGTAGGTCATCAGCAATCATAGAAAACTCTTGATGTAAAGTTTTTTATATTACTGAGCTACCTGTGCCTGAAACTAAATGATATTCGTCTTAACTTTATCAGAGCCAGAAGAGGCCAGAGGGGACCTAAGCTCTTTAGCTGAGCGTCCCCTCTGTAGTGTGCTGCTCTTTGAGAGAATGACAGATGAAAGACTTAGTCAGAGAAAATTCAGAGCGTCTGCAGACACAGACAGCAAGAACATCCAAGAGGAGTGGCACAGTCTGTCTGCCACTAATTACTGCAGAGCTCATTGGGGATTGCTTTGATTTTGTGGAATTTCTTCTGTTTCAGTTTCCACTAACCTACTCTCAAGTACTGTGATGTTTTTACAAATATAATCAAACTGTATTACAAAAGACTCTGTGCTGGTAGTGAAATACGAGGTACTCAGTCCTTTTCCTTTCTGCTGCCTTTATTAAATAGGATTAACTTCTAATGTGTTCTTATAACAAAAGATTTTTTTAACAAAAGCTGCTAATTATCAAATAGCAACACAATTTCTTATTTACTTGACAGACAAATTATAAAAAACAATAAAAAGGAAAATCTGAAACTCTGGGACAGAAGAGGCTGGTGGTTTAGACAACCAATGTAAGGAAAGATAGGACAAAGTTGTGTGTTTGTCCTATAAAAATATACAAGACTGTTACAAATTTTCAACAGCACAGTGTTCTGTCCAAAAAGCATTTCAAATTTGAAAGGTGCAATCATTAAAGCCCGTTGCCTGTCTTAATTTCATAAGAGAGGGTGTGTGAAAATGTTAATCATTATAACGGAGATGAATATGATATGTCAGTGTATTACAATCTGCCTCTTAAAGATGAAATTAAGGCAATCCTCGGAGCACCACTGCTCTCTGCTGGTGCAACTTTTGCTTGTTGCATAATTTAAATGCTCACACACTCAAAGTGTTGCAAAGCTCTATTAATGAAAGCTCACTTTATTAATAACTGATTTAAAATATGTATATATATTAACTGAATATGTCATTTACATAAACACAATATATTGCTTGCAAGAGTTTTATGAACATATCATCAACTTATTCATCAGTTGCCTAACACAGGTGAACAACGATTTGATTGTCACTTCTATAAAACATCTCTTTAACAAAGAGATAAAAGGTTGGGGGTTTTTTTTGGTGGTTTGGGTTTGTTACCCTTGTGTTTGAGTTGAACTTCAAATATCTATACCATTGGTGTCAAATTCATCTTAGTTTATTAATTTTCATCTGTAAAATAAACCCCTCCAAACTGATCCCTTTTCCTTTAGTGTAAAGAAGCCCAGGTCCATTCTAATAAGCATCACAGGTAATAAAAAATAATCATAATGAAACTGATGATAACTGATGTTAGGTCTAAAGTGATTACACAGAAACACTGCTGTTGTAAATCAAAGAATATGTGACTGGCTCAGTCTTTAAAAGGAAGGATTTGCAGCTCATCAAGTCGACAATTTTCCATTAATTTACAGAAAACGTCCTGTTTTTTGTTTGTTTTATTTTTTTTCTAAATAACTGAGGACCCATACATGCGTGTGTGTGTAAACAAACAAAGCAGTGAAAATATGTTTCTGTCATTTACAGATTTGTCTGTTACTTACTTTGGTGAAATACAGCAGGTTATGTGTAATGTAATTTAGTTAGTGAGAAGGCTGTAAAACTGAGGATGATTCAGAACCCTGGGTCTGATGAAATCATCAATTTTTAAGGACACAATGCAATTTTTTCAGATTTTTTCAGAACCTCAAGTAGTAATGTCTCAAATTTACAATGCAGACAATTTGCTTGAAAAGTTATTCATTTGACTTGCCGGTTGTTAAATTTTGTTTCTGCTCTACAGTTATTAGGTTTCTTCATGCTGTGAGTAAGTCATTAAAGATAATTCAGCACTTTATAACCCTTGTGGATGTGCACTTCACAGGAAGCAGTCTTTGTGACTTCCCATTTGGAATGAATTCATGTAGAATCACTCCAATTAAGAGTTTGGCTCCGCCTTGTTAAATTATACAGCTTTGGGTTTCTCGAAGCCCTTGGAGAAATCGTGCAAGGATCTGCATATTTTAGACTTACAGTTCTGACAGAATGAATCACTCACACTGTCAGACTAAATGTTTTAGTTATTTGCAAATCTGTAAATGGATTATGAAATTTGTCATGTATACACTGCAGAAATATTATATAAGAGCTTTTAAAGCATTTACACAAGACAATTACTTATAGAGTGAAAACAAATTATAAGTAGTTTCAATACATCCACCGGACTGACTTCCAAACATACCTTTTCTCTGTGCTCACAAAGGTGAGATTTTCTTGTAAAAGGTTTTGCCACATCTCGGACACACAAACGGGTGCTCCGGTTCTCGTCCTGCATGTTTGTGCTGATGCCACTTGAGGTATGTCTTTTGATAGAATTTCTTCCTGCAGATGGACCATGGGTAGCCCCCCTGTGCGCTTCACCATATGTGTATCAAACAGTCTTTTGTACTGAACCGTTTCCCACAGTGAGAGTGGTCTGCTTGGTCTGGTGTAGAATTAGATAAGCGAGAGATATGAAGTGTGAACTTTTTCATGATCCTTTAGTAGTCCTGGCTTGTGTAACATTTTGGCAGTCAGCATGCCAGTACACTTTTTTTTTTTGTTCTGCTGATATCAAACCAATTTGCACAACCACAAAAAAGTACCGGGGACATGAGCCTCTAACTTTATGTGACTTGGATTAGTGTCTTTTCATGAGTTTCTGAAATTCTCTAATCAAACATGGTGCACTTGATGGTGTTAGATTTAGCCAAGGAGCCCTCTGCACAGTCAGCAGACTCTTCAGCTGCTACAGTTTCTTTTTCATTTCATTTAACAAATTTCATTTGGCTTCTTTGTGTGTCTTGCATTTTTCATAGTTATCAAAATCTTTCCAGCAATAAGAACAATGACAAGGACTCTGCGCTGAGTGGTGTCTCGTGTGCCTTGTCAAGTTAGAACTAATTTAACAAAAAATCCCACAAATGGAGCAGGTTTTTACACTGTTTTAACATTTGAAGGTCCAGTTTCACTTAAGAAAAACTTGTTATTGTTTGGGATGATGAGTTAGGGAGTGTAGAACTTTGTTGGTCTGTCACACAAATCTTCTGGTCTTCTTTTAAAGGTTGTTGAAATTTGAAGAGTTATTATGTGTTGGTGCCACAGCCACTGCTGGTAGCTCATTTTTACTTTTAGAATAATTTTTCCAAATACTAATCTTTGGCTTAGGATGCAAGTTTATCTTCTCACAAAAAGTACTTTGGCTAGGAGAACCCAAACGACCAGTTCTGTTGATCAAACAGAACCAAAATCCTTTGAGTCATCTCGTGCCTTTTTAGTTGGGAACCCTAAGGGAACCAAAATTCTGGCCATTAACAAAACACTCAAAAGGTTTCTTTTTGCCTTCCACTATGCAGTTTGTAATTGACAAAAAAAATTTTTTTGTTTGTATCATCATTTGACTAGCCTTCATTAAAAGGCTGAAGCTCCTTGGTGTTCACTCATAACAAGAGGCTGCTGCCGTCTACATTCCTTATCATTTCTGAATTTATCTTTTCAAGGTTGTCTTTTCTTTCCTCTTTATACTCACTTCAAAGTGAGTTATGCCTCTGCTGGTCCTTAGCAATACACATGAATCCTGATATGACAGCCTTATGTCCTTCATCATTGTCCACCTTTAGTTGCTGATAGGACATGATGCAGCTGTCACCAGCTGTAGAGAAAAATGGCAACCTAACCACCAAAAACATTTACTTTTGAAACTGATAAAAATTGAGTCACATGACCTCAACCCAGTGAGTTGAGCATGAGCGTTCAAGGTTCAAGGTTCAAGGTTCTTTATTCGTCACATGCATAGTTATACAAGTATAACACACAGTGAAATGTAACCTTACACGCTCCTCGGCTTGTGCAAAAGGGGGG
>VUQG01002592.1:0-16761 GCA_015106755.1 Etia nguti
TCACTGGAGTGAAACTACCCCCACCCCACCCCTTTTTTAAATTCCACTCTCAAACTGAGGCACATATAACTGTGAGCAGTCTAAGGAGCTTGGAAAGAAAAGCGTCTGGACTTCTTTAAGTTTCCTTGAAGACGTTTCACCTCTCATCTGAGAAGCTTTTTCAGTTCTAAGAGCACTCGTAAGCCCTATGGGCGTGTCCCCAAAAGGGTCCTGGACCCCTTATTGATCCTCTGCCTAATCACACGAGCCAAGATGTAAAAAGTGGTGTGGGTCACAATCAGCCAAGGTTTCGGGTGAACCCATTGTGAAACCTAACCCCACCCTATCGTGTGATTTACTGAGAACACATGATCCAAGATGTGAGTGGGTGTTAAGGCGTCTGGGAAGGGATCTCAAAACTGGATTATAGATGGCAGACAGTTGGTGTCATAAGCTCCGCCCTCTGTTCAAAGATGGTCGTTTACAGTGGACATAGATGGCTTCTTTCACTCCTCTTTCAAACCATCTGTCTTCTCTGTCCAAAATGTGAACACTGGCGTCTCCGAAAGAGTGACCTTTGACCTTTAGATGCAGAGCAAGTGTGAGCAAGTCAGAAAAGTAGCAAAGTCCTAATTTACAGCTATTGCATCCAAACATGGTCAAGGTTCCAAATTTTGCTTTAAACGCTCTCTCCTATTTTTCTTTGTAATGTGTGTTTTGTTTTTTGAAAGGCCGAGTTCATAAAGTCGTATGATGCGATGTTCTTTTCCATTTCAGAACCGCAATTCTCCTGCTAATGTGTGACAGAGCTGTGGGTTTTATAAGTTCAACGTCACAACCAAAGGACAGCGCTGATGTCTCAGCGAGTTAAAACGCAGCCCTATTCACTCACATTATGGCTTGAGCTCCCGAGTCATCATTTACATAATGTCCAATTATCTTAATGTTATCTCTATCAAAGCCAGGGGGCTTTAAGGAAACCCCAGCAAGTCAGACAGAGAAAGAAAGAGGGGATTAGGCTCTTTTTTTTTTTCTTTTCAAGCAGCAGAAGGAACTCCGAACGAAGAAACAAAGCTGGAAGTTCAAAGCTGGTTCAGTTTGTGATATGATATCTTACTGAAGAGCACAAAAGACTCACATCAAAGGGCGCTGCCTGGAGACAGAGAACGTCTCCAACTTCCCTTTCTGAGGACAACCTTCTGCCCTCGCTCCAGTTTCTTTGTTGATAAGTAGCTCATTAACACGCTGCCGTGATGCCCAACAAACAGCCGTCTTTACTCCACTAATAATGCTGGAGTAACTTCTCACGGCTGAATCACGACTGTCAACACCCTTTTAATTAACAGTTTGTAGTTTAATTATCACGCTCAAAATGACTTTATTTTCATCCCACTGTGTTTGAAATAAACAGCAGCGAGTGGACAACAGCACGGTGTGTGTTCACGAGACATCTGATTTACTGAGGGTGGATTTCTGCTCCTATAAAATAAAGCAGTTGCTAAAACAAGATATATAAATACTTTGATTGGAACGATCACTTTGGAGTCATGCATGATTTTAAAGAGCTTTGTCTCGCCGTGAAAATGAATGCATTCTGCTCAACAAGCTGATGTAATACGTTTGATTCTGTTTAGAAAATGCACCCGCCATCGTTCAAAGCTAAATTAAAACCACGTGACGTTTAATCTCTAATAAAAGCAGTAAAACATTCTCAGGGACACTCAACTCGTATCCTCTCAAAATAACTCACATTAATGTCAGCTAAAGGCCTCATTACGCAGGAAATACCTAATCACGCAAAGTACATAATTAGAGCCATCCTGTCAGAGTGACCATTGGTTTTAATAAGAGGCTGACAGGTTGGCAGATGACAGCTGATAGCATATGTGGCAATTAACTTACATCTATTTGGGTTTTAGTCTGAAACAAAGTGATGTCTGCGGTCTCTTTTGCACGTCTCTGACGGCTCGCGTTCCGACTTACCACTGAGCGTGGAAGATGCCGTAGAAGGTGGTCCCTCGCCAGTCCTGCCCCGGCAGGGTGAAGACGGCTCTCAGGTTGTTGAAATAGACATGACGCTCTGGGAGGGAGCACTCCAGCCGGGCTTTCTGGAAGGTGGTCCACTTCTTCTGCAGGGTCCTGGTTCCACCCAGATCGCCCTGAGAGAGCACAAATCAAATCTTATTTATGACTAACGATTGTTATTTTAGGATTTTTTTTTTTAATGCTAATTTTTTTGACCCACCGTTTGCATTCAGTAACGCTTTAAAATCTAGATAAATATGACTTAATACTAATAATAGCAGGGTTTGGGACCAGTGGACAGTTTTCATATTCGTTTTCTGAAGTGAGAAACATTTAAGCTCGTTTTAAGATGACTAAGCACTGCAGTCACTTTGTGACATCACGATTGCTTTGCCCAGTTCAGATCCAGTTGATGTGAAAACTTCAGTGCACGTACACCGACAATGGCATTTCTTTTCTTAATAGAAATTCAAAGATTCGGTTAAAATGATCTAATTAAAAGACCCGATCTGACCTGATCCGATGAAAGAGAGTACTTTATTTTTAATCGTTTTACAACATGTTCAGAGGGGATTTTTCAGGTTGCACTTCAAATTTAATCAAGTAGCTGATTAAAACCAAAGAGTTGGGTTTTTTAAGTTTTTGAAAAAAAATAGATATAGAAAATGTACTTCTTTACTTTAGAATAGTACTCCCTGCATGTTCTCTGACGGCTCCAACAGCTCATCAAGAAATGACTCCTATTGATTGTTATTAAGAGGTTGTACATGATAAATAATGACAAGTCTGCAGAAGCAGGATGACAGTGATGTGTCCGATACATAAATACTGTGGGATGATTACTGTGTCTTTTTAATGACCTTAATGGACTGGCAGAGTCCAGAGGATACCAACAAAGCAGCCCTCTGGCTTTCTTATCCGGGTAAAAGCCCCACAGTCACATGCTGAATGTAGAAGTATTGCCATGGTTACCAAATGGTGCCCACTGTTATACACACAACACTGAATACGTTTTAGTTCTTAGACACACCAAAACTCAAGGATCTACCGTGACAAAGTATTGTGTGGCTCTCTTTGAGCTGGCTGGCCCCTCTCTCTCTCCTTCCTGCCACGAATTCTGCATTTCATTGGCCTCGCCTTCACCCCACGAAAGCCAAATATCATCCAAGTAAATACACCGTAATTACTCTGAATATACATAAGAAATTTTTTCCGCATCAGTTGGCTGACTGAGCTTCTGTCATGTTGAAAAAAGGATCTGAAAGAGCTTTTATACCCTGAGATGTTCAGGTCTACCCGAGAAAATTGAAGATAAAGGCACTAACAATATTAACTTTCACAATAAAAATGGAATATATATTGACAAGCGGTCCATTTCTGTATTGCTCCGTGGGCGCAAAAGAGGCAAATTTGCCACATTCCTCTCATTTTTATTGTCCTCAGTGATTGCAGATGTAAAAAAAAGAAAAAAGAAAACACAAAAATGCTCATTTTATAGCAATGAGACATAGATATTGTGCTCCTGCTGTAATAGGGGTATAAGCAGAATGTGCTGAATTATTCATTGCTGTAGTACACATCATGTAAGAGCATCTGTTTCTAATTTCATTCAGAGAGCTTTATTGTTCATCCTCGCAGACATTAAAGGGCGCTTCCCATAAACCAGAGCGTATATTCAACACTAAATTACATACATCTCCACCGACTATTAGCAATCTGTCTCCAGCGTTTATAGTTTGCCCAGTTTAAAAGATGCTAAGATTACATGGCAGCATAAGTAAGTGTAACGTGACACTAAACTTTTGTAACGTTAACCGAACGGTCCTTCAAATCATGCAAAAATGAGAAGAACGGCCGCCTCAACTCTCGCCGACTCGCCTCATAACAGAAATCACCTCTGTCTGTGTCTGGCCATAATCACTGTGGTGTATCAAACCTAATCAGTTGTCCTAATGAGGCCATTCATTAAGCAAATGAATGCATTAATTACCAAATACATCTATGTCAGTGCAACTGTCTCCGTGTAGCACATTGTTAGTAAACTGGCAGTGAGCTGAAGTTCTGTTGCTCTTGTTACAAAAACACACGACAGCTGGCTTTGTGCACACACGCCGGCATTGTGGGGTTTTTTCAGTATTTTTATAGCAGAACATGTTTATATGATCATGAAAACTTCAAATGCAATTGCAAATGAACAGAGCAATCCTGTTTAATTCAAACTTGTATGCTGGTTCCTTAGGAGGTTTGGCATTGACTAAACGTGCTCTTGATGCTTGAGCTGGAGGTTTTATGATTTTCACTGAGCTTTTAAGCCTCTAAAGAAAAAGTTCATTTAAGTAAACAGATGTGGTTCCCACGTTATCTGTCTACCCATTTGTGTGTCTCAGTTTTGTGTTGTGAAAGCAGTTCTAGAAGATAAACAGATATGTGAGCAAACTGCAGAATTTGGGCACTTGTGATCTTCATAGAGCACCCACTCTGGTTTTTTAGTCACTACAAAGGCAAAGTTCTGACTCACTTCTTCTTTCATAATGTTTAGATCTTGTGATGCAAACACAGCGCCATCAGGATGAAAGCATATAAAAAAACAGGCAGCCAAATACTTATTCTCCAGATACTCTATTAGTTATACCTTGCTAGTACTTGGTTGGACCCCCTTCTGCACTCAGAACTGCCTCAACTCTTCAACAACAAGGTGCTGGAAACATTCCTCAGACATTCTTTTCTGTGTTGACTTGACAGCATCACACAGTTGCTGCATATTTGCCGGCTGCACATCCATGATGAGAATCTCCACCACATCCCAAAGGTGTTCTGTTGGAGGCCATTTGAGGCGATTTGAGTTTTGAGAACTGTGGTCATTAAGGGATGGACACGGTCAGACCACCCGGTCTCGCTACAGCAACAAAGCCACGCTTAGAGTCACTTAAATCATCTTTCTTCTCCATTCTGATGCTCTGATTGAGCTTCAGCAGGTCGTCTCGGCCATGCCAACATGCCTGAATGCGCTGAAGTGCTCGCGTGTGACTAGCTGACTAGATAATTATCGTTAATGAGCGGTTGCACAGGTATACCTGACAAAGTGGTCTAGCTGAGTCACTAATTCTGTGACAGCAATTTTAGAAGTTAAGGACAAGAAATTCTTCATTATCAAAGCAAAGACAAGCGCTAATTAGCTAATGTTAGCAATATATCTAACATTGATCCATGAGCTGTTAGCTTCAGGCTCATTGTAGTTTGTGAGTGAATAGGTTTTATTACATAAATTTAATCAAAATGAATTATCAGTTTAAATGTTGCACCAATGACAACATGAGCTGCTGTGGAGTTATTGATGAGATTTGACCACTACTCTTTATTTGACTTAGGGGTATTGTGGAGGCATAAATCTTTTATCACTGCTTTGCTAGCACTTGTAAAAGGAGTGGCGAGTTGCTAATGCATCTGAGTAAACAACCAGGAGAGGCTTACTTTCCAATTTGTACCTATAATGAAAACTCTGCATTGTCAGTGTATTTACTCTATATGCTGTTTATCATTTCAATCAATTCTACTGGTTGTTTCCTTATATGGGCGTCTCCAGCTGAAGCCTGTAACTGTTAGGAAGTGCTGCCTCACATTATTAAGTGCTCAGAAACAGCTGCCAAAACAGCTGGAGAAAATGGAAAACAGCTGATTTCCAGTCAAGTGTGCATGAAACTATATTTCTGCAGTCAAATCCGTCCCTGTGCACTTACAGACTGATTACTGTTTGAATTAGTTTGTGTTTTTCCCAATTAATAAACGCCCACAGGTGCACTGCCCTGGGAAGCCAGGTTAAGGTGCTTCTAGGAGACTCTTAATTGAATCTGTTCTGGGATCAGTTTTGATTATCAGCTGCGTCAGGCGTTACCTTGCAGACGCGAGCCACCCTGGCCACGTTGGGCTTGGTGTCGCAATCCAGCTCCATGGCTCGCTCGGTAAAGAAGAAGTAGATCTTGTCGTCGTCGCCCTCTTTACTGCCGCTGCTCTCCCTCACCAGGGCTGAGCCCACAAAGTCAGGCTCTGCACATGCAACACACACACAGGCAGGTAGAATCTGATATTTACATGGAAACATGGAGACAGCCTCACCCTGCAGGACTGAATCACAACACAAACAGGTGTAAGGACAAAAGCTTGACACCTCTATTTCATTCCCTGCCACCCTTTCTCACCTCTTTGTCTATTTTCTGTCATCGCTCTTCTTCTTCTCAGCCATTTTTACTCTCTTTGTCTCTACCTTTTTATTAATGGTCCATTTTGCGCGTGCGTGTGTTTGCATGCATGCGTGCTTTCTCTAGACACCGTTCTGTTTCTTAGATTGTACTCCTCATTAGGTTCTGAATGTGTAAAGGCAGATACAGACAGTTTTGGACTCGAGCTGCTGGAGGCTTTAAATTCTACAATTTTTATGCAAACGTGTATTTTTTTTTAAATTGCAAGGACACCGTGGTTCCCCAGATGGACTGGTGTTTTCAGTATTAAAGCCTTTGAAGCCGCCTTTTAAATCATCACAGTACACTACAACTCTCCGCTGAAACCCAGGCCAATTAAATGCTTTTAGGCTGGTCAGAATTGCTTAAATTAAGATGAGGCTTGCTCTCTTGCAGGTCTGCTTTTTAATAAAAGCGCTGTATTAGCATGAATAATGAATGGACATATCAGTCCAAAGCCCTGCCTCAGCTGTATGTTCCTCTTTCCTCTCTCCCTCCTCCATTCCCCTCATCAGTCCCTCAATCTTTTCATCAGCAATCCTCATATCTGTCCTTCCATCACATATTTTTTCCTGCTGTGATTTCATCCTCTCCTCTCTTCTTCATTTCTCTCCAAGTGCCTGGCTCCTCTCCCCTCACTCAGCCCCCTCCCCTCAAGAGATAACGGTCCTTCGCTGCAGCCCAGGCGCGGTCTTCATTTCCTCCAACTCAGTTCTCGTTCTCTTGTTCTTTTTGCATGTTTCCTGCTCTTATTTTTTATGAAACTCTGTTAAAAGGAAGTGAATGTTATCTCCCTCTATTGTGATTTAAAAAAAATGGAATACAAGTTTAATTTGCCAGTAATGTTGTAACTTGGGGGAAAAAAGACTGAATATTATAGTTTAATTCAAACAAAAGTATGCATGACTTGACATTTTTCTTCTGAACAAAGCAGCTGGGATTGATTCACACAGGATGAAAGGCGGGTTTCTTACACATATATAAATAACTAGCTACAAGACTAACAGACTAACACTGTGCATAAACCTGTTGTGTAGTTCAAGGAGCCACACATCTTGTGGCTCCTTGAACATCTTTATTGTGTTTTATATTTGGCCTCATTCACTTTATTCCACAATTTTATTTACAGCCTTTATTTACAGATTAGGTTTTGACTTTTAACAGGAAATTGAATATTTTATGGTATATAATTTATAGAATTTCTCCTCCTTTAGAATTTATTAAATATCTGAAGCATTGTTCAGCAGTAGGATCCATATGAGAGTCCCCCAGGACACAACAGTGGTAGCCTCATAATTAAAAGAAGGAAACTTTTACTCCTGCTATTCTATTCTCTTTTTTATCCCTCCCTGTCTTTGCTCTTCAGCTGTGTGCTCATAATTTCTTTCTTCTTTGCCTTATGTGTTCTTTATAAGAAAAAAAAAATCTTACCATTGAGCCAAGCAGGCAAGTATTCGCTCTTCATGCTGTAATGCTGTTGGCCCAGGTTTCTCAGAATGACTGGCTCTGTACCCAGGAAGTTGTTGAGTGTTGCCGAGTACAGCTCCTTATCTGTACCAACAAAATGCAAGCTTTAGTTTCATTCTTTTTTTAGTGACTATTGTACAGGCTTACAATGGGAGAGGGTCAGTGGTTCAGCTGGGAAACACAAACGGCGGTGAATGGGCGCCTGTAGGTTCAGTGAAGCTGTCCGCAGTGAAGGGAATGCAGTGTGCAAGTTAAACTGGACTCTTGGACTCTCAGAGCAACAGTATGGCGAGAAAACAGATGGGAAATTCTGCATGAGCAGTTTGTAGAGATTTGATGGACATTTAATGCTTCTTTTAGAGCTGTAAAAACTGCGGGGCTGTTCCCTTCAGTATACAAACTGCTGAGATGGAACAACAGAAGCTGACTGTGTGTTTTTGTTGATAATAGAAGTCAATGAATTTCCACCTAGGGACTCGTCTTGCTTTTTGGGATAAAGTGATTCTTTAACAATCCTAAACCCGTTCAGAAATATCCAAAAACTTTTACTGCTATTACTCATACAAGAATATATACATGTCTATACTTACCCACTATAAGGCCAGTGTGCCCCTTGGCGGGATCATACGGGCATTTTCCCTTCCCATCTTCCAGGGCTGCAGCGTTGAGGGTAAAAGAATCTGCATTCTGCAAACGTGCAAAGATTCACACGCACATAATGAGGATCATCAGTACGTATTGACCTACATCGCACAGCTGCAAGGTCTGTCTGTCCGTTGCAAGGACCAGATCTTCACATCTCGCCATGTTGTCTGGTTGCATCAGTGTCACACGATATGCGTGCACATATACGCGCACGGGCCTTCACACGTTGGGCTAACCCTTGCCTGAGATGCTTATTTTCCATTGCATTTATTTTTATTTTGTCACACAGTGGTCTTCGCCTCAGGTCAGATGGCAGAAATCTCAAGTTGACACCTGTCAGCACAGGCTCGCTGTGACTTGCTATCTAGGGAGCTACACGTGTACTTACCACGTAAGTGCATTTGGGCTGGAAGGCGTAGGTGCCGCAGGTGTAGAGGTACGTGTGGTTGTAGCTCTGGAGGAAACGGATGTAGTTGAAACACTCGGTCTGTGAGAGAGTGACGAGGAGTTATTTGAAAGGCAATCTGTGCTGTTTTATCCTCGGCTAAGGGGAGAAACCTATTCCACCATAAAGACTTTCAGAATACTTAACACATCCTCTGAGATTTAGCTTTACTCTAAAGCTTTGCTGTGAATTCTTCTGGATCCTCGCTAACCTTGAAAATGTTTGCTGATAGAATGCGTGTATTAAGATGGCACGAAATCGGCCTACATTTACTTTGATGATTTACTTTCGATATCAGTCGACATAAACATGACAGTCCAGGGTCCAAATTAGGATACACTCAAGGTGGTTAAACAACAGAATCATTAAAGTAAATGAGAAAGATACCGATACATTTAAAAGATATGTGTCTAAATATCAGAATCATTCATGGGACGCTTTATGGGAAGTGCCCTTTATTGTCTGCCCTTTAATAAAGCTCTTTGAATGGAAATGGAAACAGATGCTCACACATGAGTCATTCTACTGTAGTAAATAAATCAGTACACCAAGTTTATCTTGCCCTCCAACAAGCTTCAAAACAATATCTCTGTCTCGAGGCAGTAATATGAGCAATGTGATGTTTTTAAATTTAGGTTTTCAGCCCAGTGCAGTCGCTGATTTAGCATGAGGTGTGTCTGGCAGATAGTCCTCCATCAAACCCGCAACTGCAATGCTACATAAAAAGAAAACCAATTAAATGTAACAACAGACACTTTTTAATGCCATATGGTGATTCCTACGTAGTAAGTAAATTAACACATGAAAGCACTGTGAGATATTTTTTGCTTCCAAAGTAGATCAGCAGAATAAAAGATTAAGAACAAAATGAATGTTTACAACTATCCCCATCACAGCCCAGCATACTATAGAAAGAGCAGTCGTGGATCTTCAGAAGGTAAAGTTTGAGTATGCATTAGGTTCTAATGAATATTTAAAATCACTTGAGTCTTTTTAAATCTCCAGTTGCACTAATTTCTAAGCATGTAAAAATATCTTTCTTTTTTTTACTTCAGTTTGAGGCCGTTTTAGTTAAAGAAGTGCTACTGCTGCTGCTACTGCACTCCAGTGAACTATTACGCCCTTACTCCTTTAAACCCCATCAAAAGTTACGACTGATCAAGAGAAGCTTTAGCTTTATTTCAAAAAGCGCTGCGTGCTTCCATAAAATATTTAACATGACTTCTTGCAGATCATGCCTTACTAAGCAGTGAGAGGTTTTTGCTGAGACTAAAGTGCAGAGCTAGCAGGGACCAATTTACACTGTTTACAAATGTACCATAACTGGTGGTGAGAACTGGAGGATGCTGGATTTTAGTATTATTAAAGTATTATATTTAATCGTAACAGAATTTTTAAAATCAAAAGACCTATCGAGGTTTGGGATTACGTTTGTGACTGCATCACATCATTTATATGTCATATCAAGAAAAAAATACATGTATTAAAAAATAGCTCTTTGTTAAGAAATAGGCAAGAAGACACCGCTATCATGGAAAACCTCGGGGACTGAATACGCAAATATAAAAAAGAAAAGAAAACTGAAGTAAAAAAGCTGCAGTTCCTTCTGTGGTCATTTAAGGGTTCCTCCAACGCTCCCAGGTTGCCAAGTTTTATAACAGACGGAAAAATACTTACAGTCTGTCAGTTTGGTACAAAAATTGATGCTCTTTTTAAGTAATTCCCCCTGCATAACAACTCTACATAGTATTGTTTTTAATCACATTTTAAGTTGTATAAAAGCCTTAAATGTTTGCATTTTAAGGGGTCTGGACAGTTTTACAAACAGGTGGACGCTGACAAAGGTGGCTGCAGCCTTCAGCATGACCTTCCTACATTTTTAATTGAAATAATTTGTCTGTGCTCCAGTTTTGGTGAATGAAAATCTAGTATTTTTTGTGTGCTAGGCTATTAGGCACTGGCTGGGATCTGTGCAGTCCAATTATACGGTTTATGAATGGACCTTGCTAGCACTCTTCCCTCTTGAAAACAACAAGGAGAACAACAAAAAATTGCTTTACAGTGGTTTGCAGTCTGTCTGCAAACCTTCATCAATGTGAAGGTATGGCCAGCCAGAGGTGAGCTTAGCTCGTCATGTATATAGCCTGGAAACAGCCTGTTAGCTCATATAGAGCTAGCTAGCCAACACGTTAGCTGTTTGTTGCCTGCTTAATCCATATCAAAAAACCCAAAGAAATGTTATATATTGGATTGTTTAGTAACATAAGAAATAATCCATGTAAAATCACAGTTACACAGTTGTAGATAGCATCATGTCAGCTGTTTTCCTCCACTTCCTCTGTTAGCGCTAGGCTAAGCTAAACAGCTGCTATTTACATGTATTGTAGCTTTCCCACACAGATAGGAGATTACTGTTAATCTTTTTATTCAACCCTTGACAAAAAACAAAATGTGTTTTATTTACTTGTGTTTGTTAAAATATAATTGTAAAATGGGTATATAAAAGCAGGTTGCCTTGCAGTGCAACCAATTTTTCATAATACTCCATCATTGTTGGAGAAAGACTTCAGTCTCTCTTTTGTTGCTTAAAGTAAAACACACACACTGAACTACCTTAAAAGTTGCTGACCCTGTCTGGAAGATGCACTTTCCCTGTGTGCTAATGTAATGACTGGAAGCTTTCCAGTCTGAAATCCCAGACCGGTTTGATAAACTGTAATGCAGTGAGTAGAGGAGTGAGTAATGTTTTCATGCTCTTAGAAATGATTGTCGTAGAAACTACTGCTGCGCTGCTCTTGAGCAAGGCAGGTAACCCCAACAGCCATGTCAACTGAGTTTTACATTACCTGGTTGTTCTTGCCCTTGGCAACACACTCCCTCTTCTTGTCCTGCGGAGCCGGCCAGTCAATCTGGAGAAAGGAAAGACACAGATGGAATGATGTTATCTGCCTTTTGCCCACAAGTAATATAGCTGTAAGTATGCTGTCTATCTGTATGTAATATACTGTGTACATACTGCATGCTGTAAATAGGGAAAGAAATTGCCTCATTTGTCTCTAATAAGGTGCACACCGCAAAAAACAGTCCTTTCCTTTTTTGCCATTTTGTCTAACTCAGCCACTGGGCTCTGTATTCTTAACCACTGGCTGCAGTAACTATAGCAACAACCATCATCTCACAAAAGCAGTATATTTGACAAATACAGTATAGTTCAAAATTTAAAAATCTCAAAGATGATCTCTACCAACAACTAATGAGAGTAGATGCACATGGATGCTAAGAAAGGCCAAGTTCAGAAAGATATGTTACACTAGTTCTGAGCTAAAGATACAGTAAAGTTAATTAAAACAATCCACCGACTGAGCTACCCAGGCGGTGCAGAGAAAAGCCACGGGGTTCTTTCCCTGGCAGTCGTGTTTCTGCCCGATCAAACACGCGATTTGTGGTAGGTAGGAAGCCGTGAGGTCCTTACTGCAGAACGATTCTCTGATGATTGTACCATTGTTTAAAGGATCAAAGACAGACTGAAAAAGGTTCAAATTTAATGCACTTGTACAAAGTACCTGTCTAGCTGTGGGCTTTTATTCTCCAAAAGGTACATTTTTTTTCCTCAAAATGTAGGGGGGAAGCAAATAAAAAAAGGAAACATGCACATTCTTTCACACTTTATACGTCCATACTTACTGTTGAACAAATAAATGTCGGTAATTATTTACAGTAGCTACTTTTTTGAAACTGTAACACGTGGCTGAACTTTGCTTTGTGGACACAAATCCAAAGTATGAACTCTGTTTACTAAGAGGTTTCCACACCATTAAAAATAATTATATCAGTCATTACAGGCAGAGAGCAGCAGCATATTCAAAATTAAACTGATTTACTCGACTGGATTTGAACCAGCAGCAGTCAAACTGTGGACTTTTGCCATATAACACACGTATAGATAGACTGCTGTTTAAAAATGAGATACACGTTAAAGCAATAGTGGCTTTTAATGGTAAAAAAGTGTGCACTTTGCTGGTTTCACAAATGTAATTTGGTATAAGTAGCCCTCAATAACACTGTTTAATGAATATTCTGAGTTCACTAGGGACATGATAGAGCTACAGTGGTCAAGATTTAATAAGTGAATAATCATCAGGATCAGTAGCTGTGAAATATCACCTGTAGGATCTGCAGATCTGCAGCTTTAGCTAAAGAAAAACCAACTAAAATGAACCAACTTCAGCAGCTTAGTGTTGCTTCCTATCCGGGACTTCTCATTAGTCACCAGTCATCCCAGGAATTTCTGCACTTCCTCCAAAAACATTCAATATTAGAATAACTATAAATTCCGATGGTAGTACTAGCTACCCTGAACATCAATACCTAATGGCTTATAAAGACAAACCCTATCTAAGTCACATTAATGCACCGCCTTAATAATGTGCAGCAGCTTTTAAAACCCTGTTCAGAATTGGCATTAACATGCATCTTGGGAGATCTGATCAACGTGGACAGCTCTAAGTACGCCAGTTCACACCTGGCATTAGAATGCATCTCCACATGTGTCTTGAGTGGCCACTTTTGATTGGATTTCATTTCCCCACTCTATATGCAAATAAATGTAGAACTTACATCATTTCTGCCTGCAAAGACCAAATACTCGTGTCCTGCATGGGTCAAATTTTCCAAACCTGCCCTCCCCCGCAACTGCATAGCACATTACTGGAACTGACCCGTTACCTTCATTTAAGATGCAAGCCCACACCGACGTGCTATTATAAGTCCTACAACCTGTGTCTGTGAATACCCACGCGGGCCACACAATCACTCCCTTTAAAGCACTTTATTTTTCCTTGCACAACTGGCCGGCAGCCTTATCCAAAATGAATGTCTAATAATATCCTAAAACATGAATTGGTTTATTTAAAACTATGATATAGTTTCAAGAGAGTCATTAAAAAAATTGGACAACTAAAGATTCGGTTGAATAGCTGCATAGAAACGGTGATATTTGGATTTAAGGTCAGTTAATAGGGCTTCATTAACTATAACAGCCTTACTGATAACAAAAACATGTAAAAACATGCAGCACTTGCCAGTCGGTGATGTCCTATTGCATGACCAGCTGTGAACTGAGGGGTGGAAGCATGTGATGTTTCATAATTGAAAATAATAAAAAAAAATTCTGGCAGTTGATTTGGCTGCTTTTGATGATCTGTTATCAGTGAAGTTATCTAGCCTGAATGTTAATGCTGTTTTACAGCCATTATTTCTGCAGAAAACAAAACAGCTTTTGTTCCTATCCTGTGGCCCCTGCTTTTGATTCAATCTCATTAGTTTGAGTTGTGTAGGACCAACCTTCAGTATGGCCCAGGACACATTCATGTAGAACGTGCAGAAAGAATCTGGCCACACGCTGCCCAAACAGTTCCTGAATGTGGTCTGAGAGGTGTGGTCTCATTGAATATTGGATGCATTTACAGCACTGCTTAGGTTTGTCCATTCTGACTGTATCACATGGGTGCAAAAGACTGGCTAAATTACACACCTTATAATCTCAAGACTGAATTCT
The DNA here is from genome assembly GCA_015106755.1 of Etia nguti. Lineage (NCBI taxonomy): Eukaryota > Metazoa > Chordata > Actinopteri > Cichliformes > Cichlidae > Etia > Etia nguti. The sequence continues at coordinate 14,354 of VUQG01002592.1, forward strand.
AGCAGGTGGTTTTCAAAGTGTGCCACATTACTTTCTATTCAGTTGAACAACAAGGCTTCCTTTCACATAGCTTTTGAAATCTTGCCTTTTTAAAAATTAGGCAGTTGATAAGGCAGTCAAAATCCTGTATGCTGCAATTTCTGGCAGTTTATCGTAGACTATATAAGGACAGAGTCCCTGCCCAGTTTTACAGTCCAAGACACGCCATATGAGCAGAGTCTTAGGCAAGTTTATCAACTTAAAAAAAAAAAAAAGTTTCTTTAGAAAGATCCTTGAATTTTTTTACAGTACGGTTATAATAAGACAAAAAACCCATTTATTTTGAGAAATAGCACTATTACAGGGCCGCTCAGTTTCAGCATTTTGAAATGCTCTGGTAGTTATCGCCTATTACGTCAGCACAAATAACGTTACCAGCGCTTTGGCCATTAGCAAACCCACGAAAAAGAAGAACCGCTTCACAAGTAACAGAAAAATATTGGTTAAACTTTTTAGAGCAAAGGCGTGTGGATCCTCAAATGTCGCATCGTGTGACGTAACAGTGGGATCAGTTATTCACAAATTAAGAGCAGGTTAACGAGTCTACTGTGTGGATGTGGGCTCTAAATTGCTGGAACAAGGTGAACTGGTCCATAAATGGAACTGACTGAAATTCATGAAAGAAAATTATTGAATGAAATAATCCACAGTCATCATGGGGAAGGAAAATAACTAAATAATGCAGAAGAAAGCACTTCACACACAGATGGGAGCTGCTTGTCTCGAGAAAGTCTAAATGCTGAGAAAAACATCCATAGAAAATATCCAGGGAAGAAAGACAGACAGCAGCAAAGAAATAAAAGAGAAGCAGTTAAAGGAAAGAAAGGAGGGGGTGAGAGAGTGATGGGCAGATGGTGACAGAGGGGCTGGACTATTCCCTCGTCCCTGTTCAGTTATTTTTCTGACTTGGCTTCTTCCGTCTACATTGCACACTGGGGGCTGACAACAGGTGATCTTATCATTACTGTAAGACTCATAACCCTCACTCAAACAGCCTGCGGCTGAGCCGGGGTCTGTCAGTCTGTGTGGGTATGTGTGCGCATCCAATAATTGCTCATTACAGCAGTAAATCAGATAGCAATCCCCAAACCGCTGCAGGCTGCTCACTACACCTTCATTGCATTGCTGTAATTGTATTGATTGCAATATGGACCAATTATTGAGGGAACAAAGCAAACCCAGATTGAGCCTTTGAGGGTTTAGCATCTCTCTGTGTGCAAGTGTTTGCGCATCAGGTCAAGTCAAGGGTATTTATAGAGCGCTTTAAAGAAACAGGTTTGCCCCAGAGTGCTTTGCAGAAAAACAAGATCCACAAATTAAAACGAGGATGGTAAAAAAAAACAAGACTGAATGAGTGCATTATGAACTCTGAGAAACAGGACCAAAGCCTGGGCAAGGATGTGTGTGAGTGCCTGTCTACTCCCACAAATTCACAGTGGATATGTTTGTGCTGATAGAAGTGAAATATTGGAGGCAATAGCTGCACACATTATCATCTTAATATCTGGCAGCTTGCTCACAGCATTGCTGTGTGCAAATTTCAAAATAAGACTAGTTGAATAACCTTGCAAAACAACTGTAAATCATGACTACAAAATATTTAGAGTTTTAATATTATAAACACCATTTTTATAATTTGCCAAGATGGCTCTTATTTATGACTGTACCAGTCTGAAGAAATTTTATTGTATTTTTTATGGCTTAACTCAGCTGAAGGATCTATAGAGCTGAATAGATTCAAAACGTTTTATCAGTAGATAATAGTTCAGGTTAAACAACATCAGTTCGAGGTCAGTAAGGACAACCAGAATTCATACATAAGGTGCACCAGATTATAAGGCGCACTGTTGATTTTTGAGAAAATTAAAGGATTTTAAGTGCACCTTATAGTGCGGAAAATACGGTATTTACATTTACTCATATACTTTTGGATAATTGTCCAAAAAACCCCAAAATTCTTCTTATTTCTATCTAGCTAGCTTAACTAAAACGACTGCTAGCTAAACACACTTATCACCAGACTTTCAGCCAAATTAAAGCTAACTTTGTCAAAAAAACATTTTTATGACAAAGTTACCATTAACACACCTATACCACATACTCTGTACAATGTGAAGTGTGATGTTGTAGCATCAATAAACTTTGGTAAGGACAGCTATGCTACCTGATAAGCTAGCATTAGCAAAGCCAGCAAGTGTCTTAGAACTTTATAATCTATCATGCTTTTATCTGTAGCATTATGTTCAAGTTCCTATTTGAGTTCGGATCATGCTTTTTAAAATCTCCTTGTACATATCATGTATGCTTGTGTTTTAGTATAAATTCGGTCTCCAAGGGCTCTACACAGCGCTGAAAGATGATAATACACT
>VUQG01002592.1:43991-61594 GCA_015106755.1 Etia nguti
TTAAAAACTTAGACACAGCACCTGCTTTCAGGTCAACAGAAACCTGACTTATATGGAAAGTCAGTACATCTATCTATCTCTCTCTCTCTCTCTCTCTGTCTCTCTCTCTCTCTCTCTCTCTCTCTCCGTTTTTTCTCTGGATGACCTTGTGCTGTCAGCCCGGCTGTGTTGTTTCTGACAAGCACACATGACTGCAGCGAGGAAACGGTAAAATCCACGTGCACTCTGCCCTGCCGTGACCTGCCTGCCCTGTGTGCAGGCCCAGGGGATGCTGGGATAGTGCTGTCTGACCTGTCATCAACCCACACACAAAAGTGTGCGCACACTCGTCCACGATTACTGTTTGGTCACAGGTCGATCAGCCTGGCTCAAGGCAGCGGACTGGTTTGTGAATAGAAGGCTGAAACAAACGTGGACGCAAAGAAACAAATATAGGGCTCATTTGATTTTTTGTATATATCTACGTACTTCTTAAAATGGAAAGCGCACGTGTATTCAAACACATGAATTCATGTGCCCAATAAACACAGGTGCTGTACACACATACAAAACAATAACAGGGATGATTTATCACGTGTCGTTAAGTACTCCCGCAGTTGCGCACATTCATTTATTTCAGAGTTACCACTCACATATGTTGCAACCTGCTCCTCACACACCGGCGCACTAATCAAATCACTCAGGCAAATAGGCTCGTTGTTCCCTGCCAGCCAGATTCAGACAAACAAAAAATCTGATAAACTTTCTCTGTTGTATTTCAGAGCTCATTAAAAAGTATTCACCGCTGTATGATTCCGCGCTGTAATCAGCTCTGAATAATAGAAATGGTCGTATTGATGCCTGTGGGCACCCGATGTTCTGTCTCATTTCAGAACAACAACTCCAGGGCATATGAATGCAAACTATACTACGTGCACACACACAGAAACGCACACACACACACACACCATCTCCCCTTCTCTCTGGCTGCCACTTGCTGAAATACTCTCAGTGTATTCTAGCTTGGGGGAACCACCTACTATGCTCCTAGGGGGGCTAATTGTCCAGTAGCACTCCTTTGCTTTCCCTCCCACTCTCTCTGTCCTCTCCCTTCTCCTCAGGTCTGTACTTTCGGGAAGAGTTCAGCAGTTCATGCTGAGCCCAGAGCCCTGGATCCCAGTGAGGTGCCATAGGGCATAAAGGTTGCACCTAGCTGGACTCCTATGCGAGCGGCCCACACATCTCTGCGGTGATGGGAAGGGTGGGCACTGACCGAGAGATAAGTGGAATGACAACCGATAGTTGTCTAGGACTGAAAGGGTGAGACACGACTGTTGTGTAAACGATCAGGTTTATGATAAATTCTCTTTTTCTGGGATTTAAATTTGTTTTTCTTACATTTTAAGCCTCTTTTAGACATTTACTCTTTTTTGTTATTGATATCTGAACTTGTCAGCTTCATGTCAGACGTTGACTGTGGTCATTTTTCTGTATAGTTACTTTTACTATCACTTGTGTCACAATTCTGAATGCATGCCATACACAAGACCACAACTGGGCGCATGTCTATTCTTTATTGAGTTGCCCTAATAAACAAATACATGACTGGAGAATGTCCTAAACAGCAGAGAGAGGGGAAAAAAACATTTGTCATGAGATGTCTGCTTTTAGCCTCTTTCTCACCAAAGCCACAAAGCTGCTTCTCTAAGAAAAATGGTTATAAATGTCAAACAGGCTTTTTATAGCACACAGGACAAACATCAGACCTTTTACAGATTTCAGCATCAAAACTGGTCCATAAACATCACAGACAGAGAGGAAAATACACAGTTTACATTTCTTTAGTTGCTGGAGGCATGCAAACACACGACCTTTGTGGAGTTCAGTTCAATTCAATTCAACTGTATTTTTTTAGGGCCAAATTACAACAACAGTTGCCTCAAGGGGCTTTATATTTTAAGGTAAAGACCCCTATAATAATAGAGAAAAAACCCCAACAATCAGACAGCCCCCTATGAGCAAGCACTTGGCGACAGTGGGAAGGAAGAACCCCCTTTTAACAGGAAGAAACCTCCAGCAGAACCAGACTCAGGGAGAGGCAGTCATCTGTCACGGCTCCAAATACACGTTGCCAATAGGGAAACTGCAGAGTGCACTGTGGTTGAAAAACTGTAACATTAACACTGGTTGAAGGGTGTTTCTCCCATCTTTTCTATATTCTACTTGGTTTTTATAAATGCTAATTCTGATATATCAGTAAATAGCTAATATCAGCCAATATATGGTCTGACTGACTGTCAGCCAGGACTGATTTAAATGACAATTTAATGACATAATCCAAGTTTTTACAAAACAAAATTAACAGGAGCTTAAAGCTGTTCCTAGAAGTCTATGTTTTTGTCACATACCTGCCATAACAAATGTCAAAAGCTATTAAACTCTCCTAGTTAAAGGTAATACTAGCATCTAGTGTGTTATACTTTACTTCTACTTGTCATTCCATTTCAATCACTGACTGAAAAACAACAAATGTAGAGGGAAATGTTAAGAGACTCTTTCCCCAGAATCCACAACAATGAAGGTACCCTTGAGAAATGCACTTAACCCAGCTAGAGACACAGTATGTTGAGCGACTGAGAGAAGGGATAATGAAAGGCAGCTTTTGGTACTGGGCAGTTCCCAATGGCTAAACTTAGCAAACTGTGGTTCTACCGGGCAGCTACCAGGAATGAATGAGCATTACTGTAAAAAATGCAAAGCAGGACATTTTGGAAGAAGCATGTGCACACTCAGCAGAAGCAAAAGCTATCGGATCGGTTAGCGAAATCAACAGTCATCAGCTAAAAATGCACCTGGCAGACATGTAGCGGAGACAGAGATTTATTTATGAGAAGGAAGGATGAGTGAAAGGTGAGAAGAGTGAGAAGAGAGTAGTGGGCCTTGATGGGCTAACCCAGGGTCTATTAGAGCCTGATTGGAACCATTAAGAGAGAAAGGCGATACACGAGTCTCGTGCAGGGCCCCTCCGGCCCAGCTCTGCATTAACCACAGCCTGCTCTCTACTTTGTTGAACACACGGGCTGATCGATAGCAATGAGGAGGAAGGAGGGGTAGGAGGTGGTGAAGCGAGGGGATGGGAGGAGGGGAGAAACGAGGTCCAGGTTTACGGGAAGATAAGCTGGGATCAATAGAGAGACACGGACTGCTGCGGCGTGGAGGGAGAGGACAGAGGAATGCCAGATGCAGCGGGTTCACACTAGTTCACCTCATCAAACTTGATGGAGGGGAACCTGCGTGCGAGTGTGTGTGTAAAAGTGTGTGTGACAGGGCATTTGGGCAAGACTCATCTCTCGCCTGTCTGAAAATAACCAATGACCGCGTCATATAAACGTCCAAATAATAGGCACGGCGGGGTCGGCGTGATTGTGCAGAGGCTACCAGCATGGCCTCAAAGAAAAAAGGTTTGAATTTTAATCCTGCTTATCAGCTGGGGCTGTCTGCATTTGCATGTCCTTCTTGTGCCTGTTAATTGACTAAAAACTTGCTGTAGGTGTAGATGTGCACTTGAAAGTTTGGACAAGCAGTAATGAAAATAGATGGGTAGATCATAGTTGTGGCTAGCATAAATGAAGGACAAACGTAAAGTTTGGATAAAGAATTTACTTAGCTGTAACACCTCCCTACTAAATTCTAGGGAAAAATGCAGTTGCATATACACGGCAACAAGTAGTAGTTAAACTCAACACTTCATAAAGAGGCTCTGTTATGAAAATCTCCAGCTCTGTATTTTTATTCTTGTACATTTGCAAATTTATGTTTGCTTTAGACCCTCAGTTTATCCTACATCCTGCACCCCTCTGACTGGCTGTCCCTTGCAAAGAGGTTTGAATAGCAGGTGAATAGCACTTCTAGGCTATCCCCTCTCTCTGACATGAAATAGAGCCAAAAAGAGGAAAAAAAACTGTCGGAAATCAAATGTTTAGAGGAGCCTGAAATCTGAACTTACCTCACTGTTTGAAATTTTGGCCACATGCACATCTGCCAGTGTAAAAGGGTGCATATGACAGAAAACGAGACAAAGCAAAACGGGTCCACTTCAAAGATTGCTCTCATATTAAAAACCAACAGAGCCGTTCAAAAGCCAACACTCTTTAGGCTAGTGCAAAAGCTTTTAATGCGAAGCTTTGTTGTGAAAAGTGTCGAGATAAAAAAGAAAGTAACATAAAAGCAGAAGCAGTTGGAATTAATTAGTAGTTAGCGTTTTACTTTAAGCTGTGTGTGAAAAAAGACACATTCGCCTTTATATAATGAGGCCAAACCTCCTCATTATATAAAGAGTATTGTATAACATGAGTCGACGGGAATTTTCTCTGCAATACGTAGCGCCATTCTAAGTCATGCTAAGCGTTGAGCTAGTATGTGATTTTTATTAACAGTGGACAAAGGCAGAATAACCTTTTCCCCATTTCTACGTATTTCTCCTGTGCTAAGTTAATTGGACAGTGGCCTTATTTAGCTTATTGCTGAAAATGTCAAGCTATTCCTTTAACTATCCACTAATGAATTCCAATGCTTTCTATTTTGTTTTCTTTAGTCCCATTAAGGATTTAAGATTTCCTGCATATCCTTCTCATTAAAAGCATACCAAGAAAAGGATTACACGTCTTTACAGTAAATGCTGGAGGGCTATCAACGTGAAACATTTCTGCAGGAAGTGTTGAGTTGGAAATTGGAAAGGATTGGACAAAACAAGTGAATCAAAAGGGGATTTCCGTAAGCAAAGAGAAATGAGTACGACATGACTCTTGCTGTAGTGATGGAATTAGTGGGGAGGAAATGTGCATTACGGCGAATTTATCGGTGTAACAGTTTAACACAGAAAAGTGCTGAGTCTGCATTAATTGCAAACAGCAAGAGCAGCAAATTAAAGCAGAGGTAGCCGAACGTAGGCCTGTTTTTTCGGTAAAGCCCGGCTTTGTTGTATCCAAAAAAAAATCATTGAATTTATTGTGGTGTCCTACACGCGGTTCAGGGAGCAGGTTTGTGTTAGCGTGCGTGAACACTGGAACTCGTGTGGGTGTTTGCATTTAAGCGCAACACATTTATCTGTGCATACCCGACACCTGTCAGGTTGGCGTGATGTGCATAACCTCTGCCTGCACGGTGCATGCATTTTTCTCCTCTTCCTCCTTCTATCGCTCTTTCAATCTCTCTTCTCCCCTCCTCTGTTACCCCCCTGCCCCCCCCCAGCTCACTCTGCCTGTGACGGCACGCTGTCAGAGAAAAAGCTATTTATGATCGGCAACCAATATCCTCACAGAGATAAACACACACTGTGAGAGTGGTAGGTAGAAAGAGAGGGAGCACCAGAATTATTAGAGAGAACAAGGGATAAGCGAAACTTGATAGTGCAGGAAAGAAACCTGGAGAAGACAAAAAAAAGAAAAGAGGACCGAGATACAGAGGAATGTTGCCCTGGGCCGATTACTCACAGCTCTGTGTTTATGAGTACACATGATTTGGTTGATATCAAGGTATACAAGTGCATATGTGCATGTTTAAACAAGTTCCCTCCTTGGCCAGTGCGTGTCTAAATTCTGGGAAGAGGAAGTTGGGATACAAATGACTTTTTTTATCGGAGGCAATTTACTCGAGTCTGCCGTGCCTCTCGCTCGCTCGCTCGATCAAGCTGACAAGTGATTGTAAATGAGAGAGCCCTTCATCTTACACACATCAGACAAGAGGTGGCCACCTACTGAAACACAAACACATGCACACAGTGACATCCAGTGTTCTATGACAAGGGCACAGGTTTTGCTTTCAGAAGTAAACAGAGCACAGTGAAGTGTTGGTTACCGAAATAACCCTTGATTCTATGAGATAAGAGCAGCCATCTAATATTTATACCCTGATTATACTGATGATACTTAACTGTAGCACCATAATATGCAAATGAGCCAAAGAGAACTGCTTAGTTATTTAACATGCTTTACAGCTGCATTAGGAACTATTTTGCTAGGTACCGACCTCTACTGTTTTTGTCTTGTATGCTAAAATAAGCTAATCTATCGCTCTATTAATCCATCAGTTTATTCTGAACTAAGAGCCAAAAGAGTGGCCTCATTGTGGTGAACTGATTCCAATTACTTCAATTGTCCTGTTCCCAGTATATTTCCGTGAAGGTTTGCTTAATTTTCCAAAATCCCTAAAGATGTGACCAGTGGAGCGCACAGCTAATTCTTTTGCTCCATAATGCTTTTTATTTTTGTCTGACACCCCCAACAAAACGTCCACTAATCAGATGATCATGGCAGCTAGTTTGTAGTCTGAAAGATGATACCTGAGGCGATAGTATTAGTATGCGATTGTACCGCCACGACTGTTGTGAGCACTTTAAAACAACTTAACATTTTAAAAATTGAAACCCAACAAAGATCTGTGAACTTTCATCAACTTCTCTCATCTGATTTTAAGCTGCTGGAACGCTCAGATTTCAGAGCAAATCAAACTAAAATTACTAAGGCAGAAATTCCAACCTTGTACTTTTGTTGCATTCAGCCTCAGAAGACGGAAATAACGATAAAAGCTATCTTCAGTAAACCTAACCTTTAAATTCTGTGCACAGCTTGTCAGATTCAATCATCCATTTCTCTTTTCTCCTTCTCTTTCTTTTCTCCCTTTGTTTTCCACATTTCGACTTTCAGGTAAAATATGGCCGCCTTTCCTTCCACTTGCACATACAAAGTCAGGACAAGACGCGAATGCTACGCACACACGTACACAGATACACTTTGTTACAGACATAACCTTCAGTGTTCTTTCTTAACAAAATGCTTTGAAATCTGAAATCCAATATCCCACCTAAATTCAGCTTTTTCTTTCTTTTTTGGTCACCTTTCTTTGTCTCCTCTGTCATACATTTTCTCCATTTTCTTTGTCTCGCTTCAGAATAATTTCTTTCTGGGAGTTCCTGAAAATGGTTGTAATTTCCACGTCCTGTTTTGACAACTGCTACCCTCCCCCCTGCATGGTTTTCCTTTTTCTGCTTATATTCACTTTCTTATTTCTTTTGATTCCTCGCTCATTTTACATGCCCCCCATTCCTCCTCCTGTTCTATTCTCTGATTCATGCTGTCAGTGAGAGATAGAAAAAGATGCTGCTGTGTTTTTCTTCTCCACCCTTTGTTCTGTTTTTACTTTCTTACTTGTTTTTCTTCTCCTCCCTCGCGCGTCCGTGTGCTTTCGTCGTAATCTCTCCTTCAGATGTTTTTTTTGCTCTGTCTTGTCTTCTTTGTGAATGTTGACTAGAGACAGACGTCACACATGAAGGTCACATTGGGCTAAAGGAGAAGAAGAGGAGAGATGTAATGAGTGGCAGTGGTGGATGTTAGGGGTGGATATGTGAGACTGACAGGTCAGCTTTAATCATTTTAATGTCTCTGTCAGACAAGACCTGCTACTGCACATAATTAGAGGTCTCCACACACACACACACACACACACACACACACACACATTCAAAAATTCTACAGTAAATATACTTCCTACCTGCACATCCACATACACGAAACACAAAAATCCTGATCACACAAGAATGTGCCAGTTTGTGGGTTTTTGTGTGTGAAATTTGTGGTTTTAGAAACCGAACTTTAGGTCTGGTTGTTGAACTACTCTTGAAGACAAGCTAACACAAGCAGAAACATGCTAGTAAACCACAAGAGAGCGCCGGCGTGACAATATAGTACATTTTACAGACTATCCTCCGTAACCGTAACTTACTCCGTAACTTCCTGTAAGGGTTTTGTTTTAATCACCAGATTTAGGCTTCAATATAGGATTTTTAAGACCGACAGTGATAATAATGTGATAACATTAATATTCAAAATATTCAATCTTACGATATAATATCCAATATTTTTTCTTTCAGACATACAAAACATTAACCGTGTTTTCTGACGTATGTGTAGTTACTTATTTAATTCATGTTGTGTGTGGCATTCCAAACAAGTATGTTGCCACCGAGGAAGTTGCAGACTGCCCCCTGGTGGACAAAATATGCAATGTTGAAACCCGCAACATGGTTGAAGGGTGTTTCCTTTATCGCTTCTTTACTTTTCATTTTTCAATTATTTGGCAGTTACAAATGATGATACTGATGGATCAGCAAATAAATAAAGTGGGCCGATAATATCAGTCCACTGATAATTGGTTGGGCTCCACTGGCCACATCCTAAATAGGCAAAGTTCCTAAACAAATCAAGTCTCATGGAGTTTTCTATTAAAAGATTTTACAAATGCATGTTCCAAACAAGCAAATATGATACAAAAAGAGGCAAATACTAACCATCTCTAACTTTACCTGGAGCGTGCTAAGCAGTCATTATCACAAACATACCTACAGGTTTCACAAACACCAATAAAAAAATGCTGAAAGAGAGATACAGAGTAATAAATGACTTACAGAAGCTGAGCCCAGACGTCATGAGCTCAAGACAGCTAGCTTTGCAAGAAACAAAATGAATTGGTGCAGTCTGCTTTAAAAACACACTGTACCATTGAATGCTCCTTCATATGAACAGCATGAAGTGAGTGTGAAGATTAGGTTTGGAGCTGAGTTCCATGCACAGAGATAATTGCTTGACTCAATTTTACTGCAAGGTTTTTCTGGTTTTGATCACCAGATCTTACAGACATGAGAAACAAAGCCACACACACACACACACACACACACACACACCCCTGAACCCTCGAGGCTCACATTCACAGGTTCCCATAGTTCATAGTGCAGATCACATAACTGACTTCAGTGCCTTCGCCAGTGCGTGTGGGGATTCGTGTGTGTGTATGAGTAGAAGCCGAGATTCATGTCAACATCAATGGCTCACTAATCACACTGAGGGCGCCAAGGGCCAAGCAGATGCTGTCAGTAGCGTATGGGCCGGCTAGTGTTACAAAGAGGGAGCACACAAAGCCAAGGCCCAAACCTCTGACACCATCATACTTCATTCCCTTCTGTCAATAAACTAGAAACTGAAAACTCTGCTACACTCAATGAACACTGTGCTCCACTGTATCGACTGGAAAAGTTGTGATGTTCATCAAACTTTATTGAACCAAACACACACACACACATACACACGCATACAAAAATTAAATTGTGCACAGAACCGTGGCATAACTCCCCAAAAAAGGAAAAAGGAAATCTTCGGAAGCTTCACAAATGTAAACTTTTTGGCAAATTTATGGGAATAGTGTGACAACCTTGAGACTGTGAATTCTCATGTGTAAAAACAGAACTAAAACTTTTCATGAGCTAAAAAACAACCTTGTTGTAATCTTTGTTCAAAGACATTTTTAAAGCTACCCAGTAGATTATTATACGTATAATAAGAAGGAGAATCTTCTTAAGCCATAAAGATGAATGGAGTCCTTCATGTTTTTTTATTGGCCGGTGAAGATATGAAACCTGCTATTGACATGAGTTTCTAAAGGAGGAGAACACCCAAAGACAGGATGAAGCTCTTCTGATGGTTTCAAGGAAGTAAAGAAGCAAGTTAAGTAAAAGTCTGAAACTCTGTTTGATGGCAGGTCCTTTCAAATCAAGTTAGGTTAATTGAATGTGCTGGAAAGCAAATTTAGACTTAATCGGAAACCTCACGCCACTGAGTAATCCGCCATATGAGCATTTCTGTGTGTATATGTGTGTTGACTACTTCTGGTAGAGCATTTAACCCTCTGGTGAGCGCCTCCACCTGGGACTGAACCGACAGCATGTCTGTTGAAACTGTAACAGCAGCAGAATCGCTTTAGCTGTTATTGGGGGGAGAAAAAAAATCTCCAAAATGAAATATAGTACTGCTACTAAGGTCACTGGCTCTGTTACCTACAGAGCTGGATGAATTCAAAGCCATGCACATGTGATTATGTGACAGCACAGCAGCACGCTGTCCATCTCTGGTGTATTTTTCCTAAATAAGTAAGTCATCCAGGCCTCAGCTTTCCACTGGCTTCGTCCAGGAGAAAGCAGCAGCCAAATCCCTGCAAGTCCACACAGACATAAATGTGCAAAAACATCTACACATTAACTAAAGCACACACACACACACATATGCACACGTGAGGCCAAAAACTAGGAGGAAGAGGAGTGGAGGAGGGGGTCTGGCTAAATAGCGGGATTTCAAGAACATCTGCACACGCATACACATGGACACACACCTCAAGCCGCTGGCTGCTTGTGTATTTGACAGGCAACACAGTGAGTGGCTGTGTGGAAGCCAGCCAGCTGCTTGTGAATCAGCAATGACTAACAGTTTACACCTGCACTTTCTGAGCTAATCGCCTGCATGCTTATTGTAAATATACATACACTATGTATGTGTGTGCATGTGGGTGGATGTATCGCGTGTGTGTGCGTATGCCAGCACCTGTATCTGGGTTCACGTGTTTGCCTGCATGCCACCACAATGAGTTTTCCCCATCAGGCTCAATTGTGACAGCCTGGGCCTTTAATTGCTTAGCTGCAAATTTGACATTGTCTAAGCTGGCAGCACCCTGATGAGTGGAATAAAAGTGGAGCGACGTCGTACCCGTCACTTCCCCCGATCGGCCTCGACAAGAGCACAGCTCCGTGCTCCGTTTGATCGCCGCACAAGACAACGCAATGGGACGCTAATCACATCCAAAGGCCAGAGCTTTGAGCGTGTGCCAACGTCTGCCTTGTAAGAGCGCGCGCTCACGTTTGCGTGCCAGTAATGGCAGCTCTAATCAGTGGCAGGATTGGAAGAGGCATGTGGCAATAAAGCCCAACAAAATGCCTGCCATTCCCTATTAGATGCAGGCACTCTCCAAAAACCTGGCAGGCGACACGCATACACATAAACGCGTGCACGCACGCACATCTCGGTGTTGGTGGACATCTGGCCAAGGTCAGAGCTAGATCCGAGCTGTGAACGCCTACTGCCAACCCCCTCTATCAGAAAAAAAAAAATATCCTACGGGAAAAAAAAGAGCTGCAAAGCTTGACACCGCAAGCTTTGTCCTCCAGAATGATTTACTCATAAACTCTGACCTCTCTAAGTGCAGCCCATTACTTGCGGGTTGTGATTTACAAGCTAAAATTAAAGATTGACGCAATTCACCGAAGCCATTATCAGCGTCGCTACACGGCGGTCAATTCATACAGAGATCTCTCGTGAGAGTCATTCCTCCATACTCAACTGAAGCATTGATTATTCAGAGTACCATAGAAATGACTGATACAGCAGACACTGCATTTATCTTCCTTGTGCTTTGTCCTTTATGTGAAATATTGCGTCTGCTCTGTCTTACTATTCCCGTTACAAGGTTTAACAGACACGTGGCTTTAAGGAGTAATAATGGCATCTTTGCAAAGGTGGCCAATGTAGCATTTTGAATTTGATATCACTTTTGTAAGATGTATTTTATGGCTATAGAGATCAGTTATAAGCAATTATTAGAAACATTTTGTGGGTTCATAAAGTGTGAAAAATCCCTTTAGCTGGATCACGATGCCACTTACATTTAGGTAAAGGTCATCAGAGACGAATACTTAATGGATTCCTAATGCTTTCAAAATACCAGGTAATCATAGTGTCTCAATGAAGCGAAGACCTGGAGGGCTGAAAAATGAAGCCTATGTGGAACTGCAGTTCCACTTAAGGCTGGCGCCGAAAACGAGTCAGTCCCCACAGATTCCCTTATTAAAATGCTCAATTTTACAGCAACAAAATGCACATTTAAAGCCTTGTCTCCATGGTCACAACAACTCTTTTGGTGAGTAATTTTAGTATATAATAACTCATCCATTTGGATTTTGCCGAGGTTTAAAAACTAAGGTCATGGTTGCTTTGACTGATAGGACTACCAAGGCCTCACTTCCCGACTTTGACTAACTGATCTGGACTTCAATAGTGAAGATGATACATTGGTGCCAATCAAAACTGAAAGACATGCAACATCCGTATCTGATAGTAGTCTGCCATTTTCAGCGAGCTCTCTAGAATTGGATAACGTTAATGTATCCACCTCCAGCTGGCTGCACTTGTTTCGTGGTCTCCCCCTTTCTGTAAGTTGGTCACCATGTAGTTCAATTTTAGTTCATTTATATAGCTGCAAATAACAACAGGTGCCTCAATGTGCCTAATATTGTAAGGTAAAGCTCTCACAGTACCACAGGGAAAACCGAGAAAACAATAAAATGACCTCCTGTGAGCAAGCATGTGGTGACAGTGGGAAGGAAAAACTCCCTTTTAACAGGAAGAAACTTCTGGCAGAATCAAGCTTAGGATCCAGGGTGAGAAGCGTTCAGCATCCCACACATACTGGCTAAAAAAACATGCAACTGATCGCTAAGCACTAGAAAGCAACAATAATTGAAATTTAAAGCGTGTCATTTCTCTACAGTCTCAGAGATAAGAAATGGAAAATGACTGTGCCCATTGTTGTGGAAACCAAACCATATTTCTGCTATTTATATTTCCTGACTGCTCTAACTTTTACGGTACCAGAGGCAAAAATACAGCTCTGCCAGCTCTGAACTTTGTAACTGCAGCCCACAGCGCAGATGCTATCAATGGCTTTCGCGCTGCAGTCGATCAGAACGCATCAGCCCGGTGCCCGAACGAGCGGCTCCACCTCCTATTGTCTCTGCATTGTGACAACCCCTCCCCACATTTGTTGGTGTTGACAGATAAAGTGATGGTAATTGTGATTTTTTTTTTTTCACTGAAGTGGGACCCTTCCACTATCATCCTCTCATTTCCTGTGTGAAGAGCGGCGGCTGCGTCGGTGCTTTTGGCAACTGATATTGGTTTGAACCGAGGAGCTGTGATTGTTATTCTCACTGTGCCAGAACCCACAAGAGCCACAGTGGACACAAAATACTGAGCAGCACCTGGTGTGCGAGCAAAACCGAAGAAGAGACACACCGAGAGAGAAAAATGCTCCCATTTGTCGATATATTCCACAACGCAGTGCTTCGTATCCCCACACAAATAAAAGGGATGAACTCATCCTTTTAGGCAAAGGATTTCATTCACTGGAATTAGTATAACTGTATTTCCGGGAAAGCCCTTTAAAATGACTGGGGTGAGTGTGTTGGGTGAGAGGTTTCTGAGTGTGAGCATGCATGTGTGTGTGTGTGTGTGTGTGTGTGTGTATGAGACATCTGTTTACATAAGTGGGAGGATGTGATGGTAAAGCCCTGGCTTGGGCCCTGGCCTTTTCACAACAGGGCCCAGAGCAGAGAGGAGATTCATCCCAATATTTGTCTCACAAAGGAGTAAAGCCAAACAAATCCGTCCTGCTAAGGCGCCCTCTGATAAAACTCGCAACGTTCCATGCACAGCTTTTCCCTGGACCACTCTGACTCCAAGATCTCTGCTTTCCTCACTGCGCACAGTTTACGGGTGTCAAGTCGCAAGTCAACTTTTCCATCTCATTAAATCCTCTATCTGAATGGAAATGTTAAAAAAAAGATCCATAATAGAAAAAACAGCAAGTAAAAAGGTTATCTTGATGCCAAGACCAATCTGTCCTAAATACTGCCTCTTAAAAGTCACGTTTTTTTAACCGTCCCTAACTTGTCTTAAATGCTACACTGCATTAATTCATATTTTAGAGAGTTACAACGTTTTAGCATCATTCAGCCATTTGCTTTGGTTTGACAGCCTGTAATGTCACTGTTTTGATTCATTCATACATTAGTAAGTTTTTAGGAAAAAAAGAAAGAGCTTTAATAAATCCAAATGTGCCCTTTCAGCCCAGCAGGTATCTAGACACTTAGCAACTAATGGGGGGACATTGTGGAGCATTTAGCAGCTAAAAACCACGGTGGAAGCTTCTTTTCATCAGGTTGCCAGAAATACAACTCCAATGTTGTTCCTACATGTCGTGTGAAGGTTTGGCTACATTATATGGTGATAAGAAGTCATGGCAGTCACTCAGTGACAGTAACAAGTCTGGTGTTTTGAATAATTACAGTACCATGAGTACATTATTACTTTCATTTAAGTACTAATGAGTATGTGTCACGGTGTGAAACAGAGTACCAAAGTGCAGACACAGAAGGAGACGAAACTGGGATAAACAAAAAGCGAGATGTTTATTCTGGCTGGTAAACACGAAAAGCAAAAACAAGGCGAAGGCGAACAGGGACGAGAGCTAACTCGAAAACCTAAACTGGGAAAACTTAAAAACTATGAAAACTGTGGCACAACTGTGGGAACTACAAAAAACTATGAATCACCTATGACAACTGCAATAACTATGATAACTATGATGACTAAGATAACTATGACTTCTATGACAAGACGTGGAGGGAGGTAACACCTGACGAAGACTGCAAGAAAACACACAAACTAAATACACACAGAGGTGATTAGGGAAAGTGGAAACACATGGGGAAACAGCTGACACAGATGAACATCATGCCACCACAGGAAAAGTAATACTAAGCACAATGAACATAGAAACAAGACTTTAAAAATAAAACAGGAAACACGGCGAGACGCAGGCCTGACAACACCAGCTTGACAACATGAAACTGGAATGAATTGCAGATGAAACATGGAGCACAAAGGAAGACTTATAAATTAGAAGTTGTAGGAGAAACGAAACTAGAATGAAACTCAACTGAATCCTAACTAATAATTCCAACACAAGAAGTTAACATATAAACATGACAAGATGCAGACATGACACGAACTTGATAAGTAAACCACACAGACATGAAACATGACAGGTAGACACACGAACCAACAAAGGAGTATAAACCACTGGGGGTGAAGACACAAAAGGATCTAATAACAAGGAACTATAACTGAGCAACCTAGGATCTAATGATTATTACCATCTGTAAGTTAATAAAAACTCACTCAAGCCTTGTCAGTGAAGCCAGTCGGTCCATTGTTAACCTCAGCATGCCCGGTGTGAAGCATCCACACTGAGGTGACTTTTAGAGGCTATCCTGAACTTTTCTGGCAGTAAACTCTGCTGTTTTTTTCTGCCGCCTGCTATCTTTGCCTTTGTTAGCCTCTGTTAGTGACTGTTAGCCTCAGTTAGGTGCTATTTATGCTGCTTTTACTGAAACTTTCTTTAAAATGTTTGACATTGTCAAACTTGGGCAATTAGTAAATAAAATCTCATATAATGTAAGAACGTCATCAAACTGTTTAGCGCAAGGAAGCTGCTATTTTAAGAGCACTCAAGTCTAACGTTAGCTGTCATGAAGTGAGCTTCTAACCAGCTGTTGTTGTTATAGCTGTCCAGAAACATGATCAATTGCTGACAGTATATATGGTGATATATAGTTTAGAAGATATTCATGACCTTTAAATCAAAACTAACTTTCAGTTTTAGCCATATTTCGGTGTTTAGAGTAATCAGATTCTCCCTTTTCTTTTGCAGTTCTCAGGAATGTGGAGGATTCTAAAGAGAGAGTTACCAAATCAGTGATGGCATCCACTGTACAGAGCATTTTGCTGGGTTGGTTTTGTTCCACTTGCCTCCTTAGTGAGAGAGGGGGACCCTGAGTAGCCTTATGAGTATAAAAATGATTTCAATCATATCCTCTGGCTTTTGCACTCACTGGATCACCGTGTAATAAAATACCCACATTTTGGAAAAATGTGTTCTCCAAGGGGATCTTAGGGTGCCTCGTCATAAAATGGGTTAATTTCTGGTTTGAAAATCTATGGTTGTTTGAATGAGCCCAATTTACTAAGATTTATGCAAAGTAGTCTGGATAATTAATGAATAAATAAAAATAGGGGTTAGAAAGCGAAAACAGAAAAAATAAAGAGACTCTCTTTTTCTTGTTCTTGCTTTGATTCCATCATTTCTCTTTGTAGTCCTCTGCAGTCATTAGATACCTACACATACACACTACCTCCTCAGCTGTGGCTCGTTTATGCAAAGTTTCACAACCTTTTACGTCGACATTTCGAGAAAAGCGTCTTTATAATCAGACATGCATGGGTGTCGATAAGAAGAGAGGCATCCATTAAAAGCAAAGTTTTATCACCCCTATGTAATTTCACTGAGTTTATGTGCGCTTGAAACCTCGCTGGATGACTTAGTGTTATGTCTCAATGCCTGAATTACTGACTGGGACCTATTACGGGGGAGTACAGGGCAGAAACACGGCGCCTGGCACTGAATAAGTAAACTGGGTAAACACACAGTGGTCTTCAGCACACTCTGTGATTTTATAGACTCATTCAAGGTCAAAGCATGTGTGATTTTCCTTATTCTTCTCCTGCGGAATAACCAGAGGCAGGGATATCCTGTTTCATTAGCTTTCCTCTCACTGCTTCTGCCGCCGTCTGTCCAACAAAATGTAACTGGCTGCTGCAGCTGAAATAGCAAATAGCCGGGGCTGCCTACATGGGTGGAGGATTATTGACAGAGAGGGAGGTCAAAGAGTAATATATGTGAGCGTGGATCAATTCATGCATCTACTCATATGTGTGTGCGCGTGTGTGTATGTTCCTACGTGCAGTGCATCCCACTGGATCTTATATGTTTGTGCTTGTCTAATTTGTGCACATGTGCATATGTGCATACACACTACACATGTGCATGTGTAGTGTGTAGGTGGCAGTAAAAGCATGAGCTCAGTGCATTATCTCGTTTGGTGGCTCTCCTGGGCTGCAGGACGACGCTGTCCCTAATGGCCCCAGTGTTCATTGTGGCACGGCAGACAGAGGGCAAAATGAGCTCCGCCATCTCCCTGCTTGGTAACCGCATTGCCCCTAGAGGACCTACTGCTTGCCAGGCTGTCCCACTCAAGCGCCGGCTTCAGCCCTTTGGGAGAGACACACGGGCTGGCTCGACAGCTAAACAAATTAGATCACCCTCAACCAATGAAAACACCAACTCAACCTGACCTGATTCATACATTTCTTAGAGTTCTGTATTAATCTTTAATGGTTACTTAAAGTGATCATAAAGGAACCAATTTTGTCATTTAACTTGGGTAAAAGTTTCTTTTGAACCACGTTTACAACTGCTCCTGCAGCGCAGCCGTAAGTTAGTCCACACCAGACTTTGTCTGAATCCTGTCCAAACAAAGCAGCCATAACACATCAACACAGGAAGACACAATCAACTAGAAGGGTGCATCCCCCTGCAAGGCCAGTGCCCAATTTTGCAATTTTAAAGATAGAGATCCAAACTAACATTTACAAAGTTTTTCCTTCTTCCATGCTGCAATTCCAAGTTTCGCTCAGCTTGGCAGGCCTTGCAGACAAACTAAAATAAATGCGTTGAACGCATGCCCGGGAATGCTCAGTGGGAGTCATTCTGTTACCTTAAAAAGATATCATAAAACTAAAAGAGGTGCAGAGGATGTTTCGCACTTTCTGCAGTGGTCTCTGTTTAAAAGTTTTTGAGTGCTTGTTGGAGCCAATTAGGTCAGACGGCAGCAGTTGTACACACTTCTGTATCACTGTGTGGATGCTGGAGCTAAACCTAGAGGGGACTGTCAGAAAACATCAAGAAAGCTAAAGATAGGAATGGAGACAGGTTTAGCTGACAGATAAAACTCTGCCCCCCCCCCCCCCCCCCACCAACGCACAAAAAAAAAAAAAAACCAACACAACAAC
>VUQG01002592.1:61614-72186 GCA_015106755.1 Etia nguti
CCCCCCCCCCCCCCGAAATACAGTGTTCAACAGAACGCAACAGAAACACTGTCAACAGCCAACAGGCTTTACATGGAGACTATTTCATTGCTAGAAAGTAGTTAGGACTAAGAAATGTCCAAAATAACAGGCACAACGACTCTAGTCAGAATGGTCTGTTGCCATCAGGGGAGACGTGCTTTTGCAATTTGAGTCAACTGAACCTTAACTGACTTACGGAGCTCGATTTACAGAGTGATTTCAGCCAGGAATGCCCTGCACTTTGAAGGAAGTTACTCATCCTTCTATTCTTTCGAGGACATCTGTTCTTCCTTGCACACACAGCAGGTGACTGACGTCTGCACACGCGCGCACACACGCAGAGAACTCAACCTGTTAGCCCGACATAATGAAGCACGTAATCACATCCACGGACGCTGAGACACAAAGGAGTCATATCAAGAAGGATTATCCCTGTTACGCCCACCCACACACAGACACCCACACGCAGACATACACAGATGAGCTAGCATGCACGCAAAAGATGGCAAAGACGCATTAGGAGTCCAAATAAGCAGAGTGCAACCACCACGGGATCACAAAGAGGAGAGAGAAAGTTGGCACGAGAAGGTGCAGAAACACATGTATAAACACATGAATCCTTTTTTCCCCCCCTCAAAATAATAATTATTTTAAGAGTCACAAAGAAAGAGGAAAGAAAGACAGAAAGAAAAGAAAAAAAACACACACACACACACACACACACACACACCCTCTGTGCAGCACAGGCTGAGGTCATCTTTATTAATAAACCCTCTGACAACAAACACACTCACATCAAGGCCTTCGCCCTCCCTCCATCCTTACTCAATGCTCCCTCCCTTCCTTAGCTCCTTGAGAAATGGCAATTGCCAGACTGACTCAGTGGGAGGGTGTCTGTAACCACACACGCATGCACACACACTCAAAACAGACACACACACGCATGCACATACACACTGCAGGATGGCCTAGAGACAGCATGTCAGTGATCTGTCAGAGGGTAACAGTGCGGAGCAGGTGTGTGTGTGTTTGTGTGTATATGTTTTGGGGAGGAAGCAGCTACAGAGAGGAAGACCAAACAGACAGGAAGTTTAGCCTTACACGCACACGCACAAACACACACATAAGAAACATGCCCCGGCTCATTTGTTCCCCCTGACAGGAGAGGAGAGGGATGGTTCTCTGCAAGATGTGCCTGAGGGAGGAGGAGCAGCCCAGTGTCACTCCAGTCTTGCATATGGGTGCTTGTTGAGAATTTCCTTGACACCACAATGGTACCCTTTTAGCATTCTACTTCCACATGTAGGGTTAAAATTGTGGAAAAGGTGTATTCTAGACCATACCCTTAACCTTTCCTAACTCTGACCAAGTGCTTTTGTTCCCTAAAACTCCTATCCTGATGCCAACGAGCCATGGGCTCTGATAAAACTGCAATATTTCAAGTAGCTTGGAGGGAATAGGAGGGAAGCAGGTGAAAAGAGCCAAGTTTTTTTGGTTTTTTTTTGTGCCCAAGAATATGTTTTCTACGCTTATGTATCTGCTTATCCACGTCTTTGTGTGTAATGTTGCTCTGTGAGAGTCCTGTGCTCTGCGGGACTCTTGATGGAAGAATAAAGGCTGCAACTCTGAGCATAAAAACTCTGGGTAATAGCATCAAAGCAGGTGTATACCTTTTGTTTGTTAGCAGGGATTCAAAGCAGGAGCAAGTGTGCTGCTGCAGGAACACGTAAAAGCACGATATACAGTCAAGAAAGGTTTCTCATTCTTAGTTGTTACAACGCCACGAGGGATGTCAGTTCCTTGTGTCGGCTCTGGGGTCTCAGCAGGTAGGACCACACCTTGCACAAGATACTTCTTGAAGGGTGGCAACCATTGCAGCTCATAATCACATGCCTGAGCCAGCTCATCTAGACCCTTTAAATCCAAAGAACCAGTAGTTCAATTAGTTGGACCTGAATTTTTTTGAACTATCCAAATGCAGATCAAAATTTGTAACTTTTATAAAACACTTCTCTATAAGCGAAATCATACCTACTTACCCTTAGAAATTCATATTCAATAACTTTCTGTTTTCTATATTTGAAGAACGCCCATGAGCATAGGTGAAGTCTGAAACATTCATTCCCTCACCTTGAGACTTTACTCAATTTACTGGAACGCTCTGTGCCCCTGGGTTATAGACTGTATATAAAAGATGGTTTAAAAAAATGTCTAATTACGCAGAAGTCTCGGGTAAATGTCTGTGCGCGTGGCTTCCTTCATCTATGGGCTCATTATTCACCTTCCTGATAAGTTTATGGTTTCACTCTCTACTTTTTTTATGTTTTCAAATGTAATTCATGTTATTTTGTGAATCATCATTATAAAAGATGATTTGTTAGGGTAAAGTCTGTCTGAGCTTCACAATGGCCTTCACTAACCAAAACATTATGTGATGGTAGATGCATCCATCATTTATACACCATGTAGAAGTCTACTCTGCAACAGCAGGGATCTTGTTTGGCATGGAGTGCTAAGGCCATTCTAAACATAGCGCAGATGGATGCTTGTTTGATGGGTTTTATCCACAGTTGTGGTCACAATTTGGGGTGTGACGGTTCTGAGATCAAGTCGTGGTTCTGTCTTCTCCATGTAAAACAGTCTGGCTGTTGAGATCTCGAAATTAGTAAAGCCCCTTTAAGACATGCACTGCGTTCCATTAAACTGACAGCATCTGAAGATGTCAGCTGCATCTGAATGCAGCCTTACTAGTCTGACCCCGGTACAATTTATGTGCAATCTGTTCCAGCACTGTAGCTAAGTGCAGGAATGCTAATGATATGTTTGCTTTGTGGTGAAATTGTCTGTTTTGCCCATTTTTGTCAAAATAAAAGCAGATTTTATGTTGGTGTAAACAGCTTGTGTGTATATATATATATATATATATATATATATATATGTGTGTGTGTGTGTTTGTGCACCTGTAATAACATGTTAATTAGACATGTAATCTGTTTCAACTAATAGGCACGTGGAGCTGTTCTGGGAGGTAAATGCCTGGTTGAAACGCTTGGCAGTCTAGTGACAGCTTTACTCTGTAAATGTGAACTGTATACACATCAAAATAATGTTTTTTTTTTTTGTTGTCCACGATGCAATTATGAACAAGTGATCATGCCTGTGGTAAAAAAAAGCCCCCACCCCTGCCCCCAAATAATGACGGTGCTCGTTCCAGAGCATCTTTCACAAGGAGTGACTTACATAACAGCGTGTTTACTACAGCCAAGCTCAGGAAAAACAAACGCATGAAAGCTTTATGAACTGGGTATATGTTTATTCACTGGTGAGCTGTATCATTTTGCAGGAGTGAAAAAAAGTTACAAGATGTACACTCTGTGACAAGATAAATTATAAGTCACACTAGATCGTCAAGGGAGCTTGGGAACGGAGCATGTGACACATTTCAACCTCAGCAGATCGTCTTGCTCTGTAAATTCAGAACAGCTGGCGAATTTCACCATTCGCTCTGGTTAGGCTGCATTTAACGTTCGGTTCAAAAGCAATTTCTTTTTCCACCTCAGCAAAGCTGTTTTATGGTATTTGTGCTTCTTTTGGATGCAACGGAGTGGAGACATGGCAAAGACAGGGAGGATACAAACACGAATGCTGCCAGCTGGGCTAAAGCAAGCTGAGTTGTTGGTATGAGTTACATCGCTCAACCCTTTTGAAAGCACCGAGACGTCCCCGTTTCTACAACGAGGGCTCACTTTCTGGTGCGTTCTGACAGGACCCAGTAGTTTCAATATCCCCACGCTGTTGAGGGAGGCTTGTAGGTGTATCATGCTAAACAACATTCACATTCACAGTCGCTAAACAGTAAACAAGTGGCAGCCCAGACACCATGACCAACAAGGATTATATCACCTCGTCATGAGATCACAGAGCCCGGAGCCAATTGCTCGATGTGCTTTAAACTGTCAGGAGCAGGGGGAGTCGAGATGAAACTCTCCACTCAAACCCTTGACTCACTTACATTTGATCCATTTCGAATGCGAACCTAACCGGAATCAATGGTGCGGTAATGGAGAGCGAGAAACTGTGTTAAAATGTAATGCAACCTGTTAAATGCTTGCCGTTCGATGCTGAATGCAGAATGCATTGCCTGTAACACTGTAAGATTAAATCTCTTCAGTTGAGTAGGATAAGGGAAAGGAAGACGGCGTTTGATTTGAATTCGTAAATTTGGATGTTTATTGTGTTAGTCGGTCCTTTTCTCAGATAATTGTGATTCATGGATTTTTGTGTTAGACTGCAAATGAACAACCAGGATTCAGCTTGTTCCCATCAACTTTCAGACGCTGCCTTTAGATGTGTGATAAGGAAAGATCATAAAAAACAAACTTTTTAAGGTGGACTTGCAGTGCCTTATGGGAAGTTTGACTGTAGGGTTTTACAGCACAACACCATGTCTTGGAGGCTCACCATATTCTGGTTTCTGCCGCATTCGTTTTTCTGGAGTCAGGAATGACCATTTTGGGATGCGAGGGTGGCATTATCAGCTAATGCTAGCTAATTTGGTTAGCAAACCTGAGTTTGAGTGCAAGGTGCAGACAAACATATTTGTTCATTGATCAAAAAACTACCTAAATATAAAGGCATTCAGTGTGGTTCAGTGATATGAATTAGCACCAAGTAAGGTCTACTGGTAATAGCAACTGGCTAGTGCTTCTTACCTAGTGATCGAAGTGGCTATGCACTCCACTTTAAATCTTAGGCCCCAGTAACAAAGGCCTAAAAGCCTGGTCAGTTTTCATCTTGCAACCACTAGTAGCCAGGAAAAAATGATCTGCAATGTTAGTAGCAATGGCAGTCACTGTGAAATTGCCCCAGTGGTGGTTTTGATTTTCGTAACAGAGTCCCTCTCATGACTTGAGTCAGTGGTGCCACTGAATACCCAACTGGTAGCATGAAGTCTGCTGACGTCACATTTTTGGATCGCCTCAGAGTGGGTACCAAAAAAGTACCTGGTACCAGACAATACAACCTAATGCAATACCCTGGAAACAGAGTCAAGCACTGCCGAGCCAACCCGAGTAGGTACTAGTGGAAAAGGGCTAATAGTTGCTCTGCGTTACTTTGCACTTGCTTTGGCTGCTACCAAATTGGTTGCGTGGAAGACGCCAACTTGTCTGCAAACACTCACCAAACACTCTAATCAGCAGTGAAACTGAAAAGTGTAACACAATCCCACAGACTGTTTGCTTTTGCTGTATAGTTGGGAATTTACAGAAACTGACTCGCTTTGGAGCCAGCTTCATGTGGCCACATGAGGAACTGCAGTTTTGGGCAACAGTGAAGACTGCAGCTTGGGTTTTACAGGCTGGCAGCCTAGAAACTTGAGAAAATAGATCATTACTTCACCTACATCACAATAACAGATGAGGCTCAATAAAATCGTCTTCATCTAATTCTAACCCAGACATAAAGTTCAGGATCCAGAACCTGTAATTTATTCATGCAAACTGTCATCTCATGCGGCTTTGTCACTGGGAAGCTTTTTCAACTTTCCATCAACTGTCACAAATTGCAGACCATTTTGAATAATATCAACACAAACAAACCTTTCTGCGGAGAAATGTGAAGCTCATTGGTAGCCTGACACATGCTGTCAGCCCTCGAATCAAAGGCTCAGCAGTCAATTTAAGATGGGGGGAAAAAATGTTCTCAGTCTGCAATGGAAGCCACATCTCCACACAACCAACGCCAGTGTCGGGCAGCATGTTGAGACAGACTGGCAGCATGTAAATACAAATTGGTCTGCTTAAAAGGATGCGTCAAATTCAAGAGAAATCTGTCATTCTTCTTTTATGATAATTTAGGTTCATGCTGAGAAATTCAAAAGCGCTGTCTACATTCTCCTCATTTAAAACGTGAAGGCCACTGAGGTAAATAGTTACAACAGTAAAATCTAAACAAGTAACCACATCGCTTCAATCAACTGTTCTTACAAAATAAACACAGATTACAAAATTACTAGAAAGTACAGTTCAGCAACCCCCAAAAAAGCATTCACTGGTACTTCAAGGCAAGGCAAGAGAAGAGAACTAGGCCATTTTATTGCTGCAATGGAAAAACAAAAGCGGCAGGGTGTCTGGGTGGCAAACAGGGAGTGGGGAAAATGACAGCAGTATAAAAAAAAAAAATCAAATAAAGACTAACAATAAATGAAGTGCAGAGGAGGACTGTGGTCACCAAGCAGAAGTCAGAGAGTTTCTGGCCACAACAATCACACATTCTGCCACTCCATTTTTTATCTGCCGCATTCGTCGCTTTCCTATTTTTGTCTCCATCACTCTATCACACTTTTTCTGACTGTCTTTCATCATCTCAGACACTTCTCAGGCTCCTGTTCTCCCTCTATAACTTTTCTTCATTTCAACCTCCAGTGTCTTTTTTTCTTGCCTCTGCCATATTCTGACTTTCTCTCAGCCTCCTCTTTTCCAATCTATTTAGCTGCCTGCCACTGCATCTCTGTCTCTGTTGGGCCACTTTTCTTTGAAGTCATAATTCCACACTCTGGGAAACACAGTTATTTGCATTCTTGCCAGAATCTTAAGATTGATACCGCTCTCATGTCTGCATGCTAAATACGAAGCTAAAGCCAGACGACAAGCTAGGTAAACGTAACATAAAGATAGAAAATAGGGAAACGCTTGGTGTGGCTCTGCTTTAAAGCAAAACACAAAACACGTATACTGGTTAATCAGTCCACCTACCTCTAAATGTCTGAAATTATCAGCCATTATGTTCGTGTAATTAAACGACAGGTTATGTGCCTGACATTTCTTTTAGATGGATGTTTTTATTTTGTGGAGAGTAAGAGTCGTATTTAAAAAATGATGAGCCATGCCAAAGTAAAAATAGTTCAACATTTTTGTGTATTGTTCTCCCAAAATAAAAAGCATATGTTTGTTTAGCATGTAGCCTTTAGCCTAGCTTAGCATACTGAGTCAAAAAACATCTACCATGGCTGAAAAATTAGCTAGTTTTATCTAGCAGTTATTTTACAAACTGAGAAGTACTTCTTGATCATTTTTTATCCACCAAGAGAAAAATATTTTAGAGTAAAGATATGCTGGTGATATATATTAGTTTGTATCTTACTAAAAAACCCCAAAAAAGCTTCAGTTTTACAAGCTTCAGGAGAGATCACACCTCTGACTTGTTCAGTTCACTCTTTACTTGAACGTTCTTTGAATATTATATCTTTCAAAAAACAAACTCAGCATTTACCAGCATTAAGCAAAACGAGTACATGCTTAGCATATTAATGCATGCTGGACTTAAAGCTCCTTAACCGCTATTATTCACCTCATGTTTGCACACATGTTGCTCACACCAACACAAATGTGCTCTGAGTAAGGAGAAGTTAAACAAATGCCCAGTTAAATGACACTAGCAAAACTAGGCTAACATAGGGCTACAAACCAGTCGCTGACTATGAAGTAATGATCAGTCACGGGGGGAAAATGGTATTCCCCAACTGAGTCTGAGTGATTTCTAGAGGTTACAGTTGCTAGCATGTAATTGGTTGCAAAGATCTACACAGTCCTGTACTGAAAACCGTCTTGCTATTGATTTGGAGGCTAGCAGGCTGCAACAGTTGACAGTAGATTTTATGGAAGATCCTGGATTCTTTGTAAAAATGTGTTAACTACTTGCCAAGCAATAGTGAAACTGTAACAAGTGCATCACAAACCAGAAACAAAGAATGTCTACCTTCAAAGTAAAAGTAGTATCTTACCACAGAAGCCAACAGATTTCGAAAGCCACGACTTTTACTTTGAAGGCGAAAGTTCTCTGTTTCCAGTTTGTGTCTAGTTTTTTCCAAGTTGCACTAAAGCTTGGAGAGTAAATGGTGACCATTGCAGACAAATCAATCTGCTGGTGTCCAAAGCACTCACAACTAGGTTTTGTTGCAGCTCCAGCAGCAGCCAGCAACCTCCGGCAACATCTCACCAACCGCTTGGATTGGCGTATGGTTGGCAGGTTGGTTTTTGAATGGGTTTCCCTGGGTTGCCTGAGTTTGCCAGGTGATTGCTGATTGGTATCTAGGCTGAGGTCATACCAGAAGCTAGTAATTTAGTCTGAGTTTGTCTTTTTAATTAAGCTTCTGAGCTGTTGCACTAAACTTTAATATTGCCTATATGGTCTATTGACACCCGGTGCTGGAAGCTGATGTGGTGGTTGATTATCATCACATTCCTTTTGTATCATGATTTTTGTGTTAATTTCAGTATATAAAAATGATCTTTTAACTAACAAAAGATAATTTTATCATGTACTAGTGAAACTTGTTTCAGGATTGAATGGAGACTATTCACATAAAATAAATGATAAAGAACCAAACAATCCCTTCTGCTAGACGAATCCATTGATTCCAGCTGCTGGTACTGCAAAATGCAGCAAACACACTCACCCACTCACAGTGACAGTGATACACCCTGATGTCTTTGTAGTCTGGTATCAACACTGAGGTGCACTTTCCCAGGTGTTTGAGTTTCTGAGTCGAAGGTATTTCATAGTGAATGAAACAGCACACAAAAGAGACACACATCGAATGCTTCAAAAAGCCTTCATACTAATTACAAACTGCCTGTTTGTGAGGGTTTTTTTAAAGTGTGGGAAGTGTGGCACATTATGACAGAACAAGAATATGTGAGATCAGTGTGATGAGTGCGTGTGAATGCGTTGGAATGCTGCAACCCATGTTTTCAATGATTTTACAATGGATGCCCCCAGCCCACCGTGTGCATGTGTGAGCATGTGCCCACATCTTAATCTCCCCACTCAGACAAACCCAGCAGAGATTGTAGTAAATGTTGTTAATAAAGTCTAGCAGGAGATCTGTCTATCATGTAACTGTGGTAACACATACACAAATACAGACACATTATATGGCGATAGCGCTAGTATAATTAATAATAATAATAAATAGTAACACTAAAATTACAGCCTTTACGCACATACACAGGATCAGAAACAAACATCCACTCATCCGCTCACAAAGAGACAAAGATCCACACTCACATATATTCAGACACAAAGACCCACACGCAGACAAGCTGACAAAAACACTACCAGAAATACACACAGACACGCACACAGTGCGACAGACGGTGTGGGTCTGACAGCAAGCAGCAGATCCACCACTGCCACTGTGATGCACAAAGCAACCCCACTGATCAGCGGCACAATCCCCGTGTGCTGCCAGCGCAGAAGCAACACGCTGCGACGGTTAACGCACCTTTGTGTGCGCTGCATAATACGGTAGGCGTACAACGCTGCAGCAGCTCGTGGACAAAGCATCCGAGCGCGTCCGCCCAGCTGCAGATGACAAAAGTCAGAAACACACGGAGCCCGGTGACGGCCCTCACACAGGTTGTGGTTTATGAAGAAGTGAATAAATGCAAAGGCGCTCACGTTAAAAGGCTCTTAAGTAGTTCCTGCTCATGAGTAACCAGAGGGCCGCAGCCATGAATAAAATGGGTGTAGCATTAATTCTGAATCTGGTTTTGGTGGAGAATCTGCAGAACAGATTGATCAGAAGTAGACTTTACTGAGTCACTGCGATGATGCTGTTTACCAGCCTTGTGAGTCTGTCTTGTGTCATGCCATAGTGCGGTCCCGATGACACCTACTGCAGCAGGGAAGACGCTTTTAAGTACTTGAGCTTGTGCTCATATGGATGCAGTCAGACCAATGAGCAAAGGGAACCACTGGGCTTTTATGCTAAGGCCCTACAATGTATGATCGAGAACCAAGAGTACAATTGAAGCTCTTATATATAATTCATAGGCTATAGCCAGCAGCTGAGGATAGCATAAACACATGTGGAAGACAAGGAGAATCTGCCTTACCTAACGGCCAAACCACAAAAATTCACACATGCTGTCAATTAATTTGAAAAACAAATTGTAAAGAAACTAAACTAAACACACACATAAGGCCTACAGAAACACAAATTATAGTTTTTGCACTTTCGGATGGAGATGTAGATATCTATTACCGCAGCTTCTCCAACAAAGGCACAGAGAAAAATACAGACACACGCTCAGCAAAACCCACAACCCCACCCCTCCTTTACCCAGCTAAGCATCGGGGACACACTCTGACACACTCAGCCGAAACCACACAGAGACCCGCCGCGCAGACAGACACGTCAGTGCACGCACACACAGACAGACACAGCAGCTAACTTCATTTCAAAATCAATTAATTAAAAAGCACAGTCCTCTCCCACAGGGAGTGAAAGACAAATTTGAGGATTTTAATCCTGGTACACAAATCAGAGCTGTTCGGCCACAGAGATATGAGAGGACAGGATGGATAGAGGGATGAAGGGATGGACTGTCAATGAATTTTAAAAAGGGAAGCCCATTTAAAACTGTCACATCTATCTATCTATCTATCTATCTATCTATCTATCTATCTATCTATCTATCTATCTATCTATCTATCTATCTATCTATCTATCTCTCTATCCATCTCCCAGCAGCAGAGTTTGCGTCT
>VUQG01002592.1:72206-83974 GCA_015106755.1 Etia nguti
CTATCTATCTATCTATCTATCTATCTATCTATCTATCTATCTATCTATCTATCTATCTATCTATCTATCTATCTATCTATCTATCTATCTATCTATCTATCGAGAATCAGCAGAGAAAGCGAGCAAGACAGAGGCAGAGTAAGCCTGCTGTAAGTGCCTGTTGTTGGGGTTCATCAGCACCCCCCTTCACTCCCTCGCCGTCTCTTTGCATTAGCTTTAAGGCTTTTTCGAAAGAGACGTTATTGATTTTTTGAAGCGTTGAATCAGAGTGCTGCCGCGTGTATCTGTGTGTGCGCCTCTGCGTGATTTGTGTGTGCGTGAGAGGGTGCCTGTGCTCCGTGGCTGGTCTGACCTCAGGCAAAAAAATCATAATAAAGAGTTGGCCATTCTCTCCTCCCTGGCGTTCCTAAAAAAGACTTTGCCTAATAGGTACGGGAAAGAAAGAAAAGAAAATAACACGGGAAGATAAACTGGTCCATATGCCGCAGCTCTCTGTGTGAGAGAGACAACGTGTGAGCATGCAAAAGTGTGCGAGCAAATGCGCACATTTGGCAGCTAATGTGTGAATGTGCTGGCGAAGGTGAGATTGTGAGCAACTGAGAGAAAGCACCTGGCCTTCCCTACTCGACTGACTGTTTGAAGGAGCGCTGAAAGCATAAGTAGTGGAAGAAGTATTCGCCTTGTTCCCTCAAATAAAAGTAGCAGGTAATAACTATCAGAATAGATTTCCTTTAAGGTTTATCTTACTGCCTTTTTTTTCATGATAAACATCGTATGCAAGACTACCAGGATGTGTCTCTACAATGCGCCTCAACGAGGAAACACAAAATTAGGAAGAGGCTCGCTTGATTTCGATAATGTTACTGTTGAAGCCTCGTGTAACGTTCAGATAACTTCTAATTTTCCACTACATCAAACACTTATTTAACAACAACAATAAAAAAAACAATGTTTCTATCAAGCAGCAACCTCTTGCACTGAAAAGTTGATCTAACGTAAGTGGCAAAAAAATTAGTTCCGCAAACAGCCACTGGAGGCTGGCTCTGGGCTCCCATGTTAAAATAGGCCATAGTCAGAACATGTGTTACAGTCTAGTCCAAAAAAAGCTATTTTTATATTTGTAGCTTAATTCTGCCTTGATAAAGGCTGAACGAGTCATAACCTATTTATAAGTTACCCTTTTGGATTTTGTTCAAGCTTAAGTTATGGATGTGACTCTCTGATTGATGGCTGTGCTGACAGGGGTAGCTGTAGTTGGTATTTGGGATGTTGGTGCATTTTTGAGCATCTGAAAAATAAAATGGTCTGTTTTGAGGTGAAGCTGATCCGAGAAGTCGAGAAGTCGAGAGGTTCCGGTGGGTGAAAATTTAGTGTTGTATTAGCTCTGAATAGTGTTTTATACTGTCAGTGATTATTAAGAAATTACAGGGTCACAAAGTTTTGATCGTTCCAACTTAACATTTGAAGAGACACAAATTATGTGGTAATTACCAAAAGTAAAAGCCATGTTTTATGTAAAGTAGCACCTCTCAAAGTTTAGAGTCAGTCACACTAGAATAACAATAAGACAGCAAACTCCTCTTGACTAGGAAAAATAAGTAGTTTCCCAGTGATTGCACTGAATTTTTCTGCGACTGATTGCAAGCAGTTGCAGGGACAAAATCGACTGGTTGCCAACTGGTTGTTTAATTGTATGAGGCCAGGTTGCTGAGCGCCTATGTCATTTTGAAGTTGAATTTCCATCCTGCAGCAACTACAGCACGATATCTGTGGATGAATTTCTGTTTGTCTGTCAGTAGTTAATATGAAAGTCTCTTTAATGTGAATTTCCGTGTATGTAGATAATGACAAATCTGCAGACACAACAGATTTGAGATCTTTGCTAATTTACCACAGTTAACTGGCGTATTATCATAAACAGATAGCATGTAATTGCCAGCCTGACCCCATTTAATCACAGACTGATTGGAGACCGACTCCATCTTATCGCCATTTTACCGTTATCTGTGACACATTAACGTCAGTTTGAAGACGGTAATTGACTGCGAGTCATCACAGACCTGGCGTCTGCCTTCAAAGCAGCTATTTCAGAGGCAGTAAGATTTCACACAGTCACAATAAGTTTGGCCTGAACCACTGTTTTCCCCAACTGTAGCTAAAGGTTCAGCTAAACTTATATGGCTTCACATGCTTAACTCCTTGACATGTGATATAAATGCCTCAAAACTATCCAAAACTTCAGTACTTGATTAAATATTTTAAGAAAGATTTTTTTTATTTATTTCTGAAACACAAGATAAAAGAGTTTATCTCTATGATACTGAATGGATACTCATGGCGAGATCGTTTAAAAACACACAAAGAGTGGAGACAACAGGGGAGGGAAGAGAATAGGAGATAGTACCAAGAAGCAAAAAGATGAGTAAGCTTGAAAAAGAGAGTGAGAAGGCAAAAGCCAGACTGGAAATTGATGGTGTAATTGTTGACTGCTGGTCAGCTCTTATCTTGGTTTCTCAGGGCCGTTGTCTGGGCAAGCCAGATTCCTTGTTGCTTTTCCAATTGCCTTCTCTCTCTAAGAGTTGACCAAACCTGGCAACAAGAACACATTTCTCTATTTTTTTTTACCTCTTGCCAACCTTTCCTCTTGTATTCATCCCAGTCGAAATCCCTCTCCTCTTATCTTCTTTCTGTCGTATTATTGAGGCCTCGTCCCACTGAGCATCTTCCTTTCTTTCCATCTCTTTCTTCAAACAAGTCAGGCTTCATGCAGAGAGCAGTGGACTGGAAAAGAGCAGCGGGAGATGGGTGAGAGCGCAACCAGCCTGCGGGTCAGAGGTGAGTCTGCAGCAGGACAGGGGTGGGCGAGAGGGGCCAGTCCAGAATTGCTTTCTCTTTTTCAAACCCCCTCCTCAACAATGGGGACTATTGTGCCTGCAGCTGCTCATACAGACAGACTCAAAGGAGGATTTAGTGCTAGATTTCAGGTGAAACCATTAAGGTGCTAACAAGAACCATAGCATGGCCTGAGATAAGCTAAGTGTGGAAAAAGTGAACAAAAGAAGCTCAACAGGACTCTTAAGAGGAGAAGACTGAGGCCGTCTTCATGATCAGCAAACGTTATGAGGACGTGTCCCAGTTTTTAGGTTAACTGCATGTGGAACAGTGTTAGATATCATTGCCATTTACTGGTTAAACAATGAGTTTAGCATATGCATGAATGATTCACTCCCTGCATTGCCTCTTTCTTCAAGCCATAAAAAAGGCTCTTGTTTAATAAATCTGTTAGATGGTACTTGTGACAGGATACCTCTCTGTTGCAGTATTAGCAGCTGGTATGAAGACTGTACCATTTTCTAATTTCAGTCACAACAGATGAAGAAAGAGATCGGTGATTCATGGACTCGGATCATGGTGGATACGTCACGCTGAGATCCATGAGGCAAAATGTGATTAGTCAGACAGGGGGCAAGTCATCTCACTCCTCTTCATCGCACATTACATTGTTTTCTACAAATCACGCTGACTCCTTACTGAGACGTCTCCAATTAAGGCAAAGATATAAACCACGGCTGTGTAGACATTTGAACAGTATGGCACACACACTGCCTTCCATCCTCTTTGCACTTACCAAAAGTTTCCCATAGTATCTGAAAGAAATGCTCTGTTAGTAGAAGTCTACCTTGAACTCTGCAGTACGGTTTGATAGTTAACTTTGAATTTAGAAGTGTTACACTGGGTAAACATCTGTATTTTCATCTGAGAATGGCAATAAGTAACTGATTTTCCTACAGGCCGAGCTAACTCATGACAATCACAGGAGGAAATAAAGCAGAATAGCTCTCACCCTCCTTCTAGCTACGAAAGCTAAGCTACTCCCACACACAAGCTCAGTGGAGATCTCAGAGAGCAGTCACGTAGGGGCCCTCCTGCTGCCGATAAGCCTCCACTGGCCCTTCTGTAGAGCCTACCCTGGAGAGAGGCCATTAGCCTGGCTGCAGCTCCTTCCTGGATAAGCTGCAGCTTACCAGCCGGCGAGCCACAGGGCAACTTTTTTTATTGTCCTTTCAAAACTTTATGCGTGAGTGTGGGGCGATAGCTCTGGAGGGGTTGTGAGTGCTGTAGCCTGCAATCCAGCATGTGTGTGTGTGTGTGTTCAAGTTGTGCCCTCCCAGCACTTCCTGCACTAATGGCCGGTCCCACGGTAGGGAAGGCGAGCTCTATCCGACCAGAACAATGCCAAAAAAAGGCTGTCATAAAAACAAACTACCATGCTCTGGTTAGCACGGGGGAAAATGAGGGTAGGGGCCTACTTTCCTTTACACACCCCCTACTGCACTGCATCTGGATCATTATTCCCATACACACAGTCTTAGTTATGCAGGGTTTGAGCCAGTACTTTTTAACTGTTATCTTCTGCTGCTAGCCTGGACACATTTACATAGACTACCCAGGACATAATAATGAATGAAAACAGCAAGAAGCAGCTGAATATGCATACTCCATGCACACACACATAGCAATGCTGCAACTGACAGTAAACAATGGGAACCTCCGTATGCACAATGGCTCAGAGCAGGACTGACGTATCACCGAGACCTGAATAACAAAAGAAGGGAACAACTCCAGTGGTCCTCTCTACACAACACATCGCCCAGTCAACTGAGCCAGAATACATTTGCTGACTTGGAACAAGCAAAATAACAAACGGCTGACTAACATGCAAGTCGGGGGCCTCAGGAAACATACTAAACAACCTACACGGTGCCCCCGAAAGACAGTTGGCTTACGGACAAGGTTTTTGTTTTGGCTGAGCATATTACTATCTCTCCCCCAATCCAGCTTTACAATTTCAGCCTCAGCCAAGCATGGACAGACCCAATAAGCAGCATCAGATAGGATAGATGGGTCCATCTGCTATCTGAAAAGGAAATTACTAAATAAGTATCAAATATAATGGAGATTTCTTACCCTGAGCCACTCTTCGACTCGGGAGATGAAAAAAACAAATAGGAAACCCAGAAGCACTGCAAATGGATGGATATTGATTTATGTAGCTTACTATAATTATAGATGCGAACAGCAATTAAAGAAATATATCAACATGTGGCAAAAAAAGTGTTTGCCTTCATGCCAAGAGTTAGCTGAGAAGATCAGAAACAACCACTCCACTCTCATGTCAGAATCACAGTTCTTGACCCAGTGGTTATCGCCTTTGCCAACTGCTATAACAACAAAGCGTCATAACATTTCTTACTTCAACTTGACTTGTTGTAGTTTTGTCCTAAACAACAAGGTTTCTGTTTAGAAAATATAGTCTAAATTGCTAGATAAGCTACAGAACAGGAAAAGGAAGTTCAGCACTCAAACACAAACAAAATGGCTGCCAAGATGGTATCCGTTAGCTGTGTCCCAAAACGTTGGCCGCATCCTTCGGAGGACCCGGCCTTCGCGGTGTACGGGGGCCGGGTCCTTCGAAGACCGAGAAGGCCGGAAGTGCAAGGCTGTTAAATGGGACGGTCTAGCCTTCAGATTTGCATCACCGCTGTCTCGGTGGAGTTTAATAAACTCAGCCGTCTGCTCCTTGCCATCTAAAATATAACAGGACACTGGAGTAAATTCTCGACCATCTCATACTTCTGTTTAATCAGTTTTCTGTTTGACGTTTATTCATCTGTGTGAAAACCCCGGAGGAACCCACCCGAGGGATTAATAAAGTTTTATTTGATCTAATCTAATCTAATTACTTTAATCTCGGCCAAACCGATTTATTCAAGAACAAATAAAACACTGAAAAAAGCCAAACAATAACAATTTTAAGTTATCTAAGTGACTTATATATCATGTTTAACCTGAGTAGTGAAAGACCGCGGGGGTCTGAAAACGATGTGCCGGCAAGAACAGCCCGGCTCTAGTAAGTCTTGAACCCCCGGCTAGCTATCGAGCTGGTGGGTAACAGACATCTCCGAAAACGTCGGAGCACTTTTGCAAATATGTGATGTCTTATTAAATCGAGCAGATATTTGAAGTTTACACAGCTACATTCTCGCCTGAAAATATCTTAAAAGTTTATTTTGTGACTCCGAAAGAGTAATAGGAGTAATATTAAAACTAAATAGCTGCCGCCATTGTTGGAAACTGGAATTGGCTGGGCCGCGCTATGAATTCTGGGATATGGTGGGCCACGAAGGATACACCCGACCCATCTTTCAAATCTGGGGAAAAGGAGGACACATTTGTCGGACGCATTTGGAGGACTCTACGAATTGGGA
The DNA here is from genome assembly GCA_015106755.1 of Etia nguti. Classification (NCBI taxonomy): domain Eukaryota; kingdom Metazoa; phylum Chordata; class Actinopteri; order Cichliformes; family Cichlidae; genus Etia; species Etia nguti. The sequence goes on from VUQG01002592.1 coordinate 78,476, forward strand.
CAGCCTTCGTCGCTGTGACGTAATCAGTCTACAAATGCGGCCTCAGGAGGATGCAGCCTACGTTTTGGGACACAGCTGTTGTGTCCAGTTTGAAAATTGCTATAGGGAAGTTTAATAGTTATGAAAATGATGATAAATTATTACCTAAATCATTCATCAAGCTGACTTGTGGTTTCTCACTTTATTCTTCACTGTATATTTTATAGAAAGTATTAAAAGAGTCAAGAAGTCTGTAAACTTAGCTTAGCAGGAAACAGTTAGCCTAGCTTATTCAGAAGCCTCCAGATCCCATCTTTAGTTAGTACAGCTTGCTTATTTTGCTCTGAACAAAAAGCTAATGTACAAACTGGGCTATAAAGGTAAAAGCATTGTTTAACTTTTGGACTAAGCCAGGCTAATTGCGTTAGTATCTAGATTTTCATCTAATTTAAGCTAAGACTTCAGTTCAGGATTAGAGGGGTGGACTCGGTGGTTTTTGTTACTTACTCAGGTCAAACATCAACAGCTGTAGGTGTACTGCTCCACAGCACTTTAGCAAGTGATTCTGTTCACAATCTATGGATTTATAAAACTGTGTGAAATTGACTGATTAGCGAAAATTGTATGTTTCAGATTTTTCTTTATGCAATTTAGGCTACACACTTTACTTATGTACCAATAAATATACATTCACAGGCCACTTCATTAGAACTTAGAACTTTTATTGTCATTGTACAGTTGCTTGCACAGTGAAATTGGGTACACCTGTTCAACTGCTTGCTGATACAAATGTCTTACCATCCAATTACAACCAGCACGTCATGTTGCTATGGTCCAGGCCACCTGATGAGTTCAAACTTAGCATCAGAATAGGGAAGAAAGGTGATTTAAGTGATTTAAGTATGGCATGGTTGTTGGTGCCAGAGTATTTCAGAAACTGCTGATTGATCTGCTGTTTTTCCCCCACACAACCATCTCTAGGGATTACAGAGAATGGTCCAAAAAAAGAGGTCAGAATTTGGTGTAAACACCATGAAAGTGTGGATCCATCCCACCTTGTATCAATGGTTCAGGCTACTGGTGATGGTGTAATGGTGTGGGGGATATTTTCTTCACCCACTTTGGGCCCCTTAGTATCAAATACTTTGGAATGTGGTGGAATGGATGATTCGCATCAAGGATGTTCAGCCAACAAATCTGCAGCAACTGTGTGATGCTATCATGTCAATGCGGATCACAATCTCTGAGGAATGTTTCCAGAGCCTTGTTGAATCAATGCTACAGTTACAGCAGTTAAATACTAGCAAGGTGTACATAATAAAGTGTCCGTGATTGTATATCAGCCATGATGAGTTTAAGTCTAAATAGCAAGTGTTCAATCTTCACTGATCATAGTTATACTGTGCCCCAGCTATTTTTGTAAACCAGATGCTTTTACATTTACACTGAGTGGCCTGCACTGCAAACCAAAGATGAAAAGGAATTTCAACAGTTGTGATATTTCCAGCTTTTTCAGCAAGAGAATCCAGAGTTTTGACAGGCCGAAGATATGGAGAGGACTGAAGAGATACGGAAAAGAGAGTAGGCAGGAGAGACCAAGCAGGACAAAATGAGGCCTGAGAGAATGAGAAGAAGAAAAAGAAAGTGTGAGGGAGGAAGATGAGCATAAATCAAAAAGAGTAAGGACAAAATCGGAGAGGGAAGAAGGGATGAAGAGATGGATGAAGACAGGTAACAGATTACCCCGCTACAGGAGCTCATGGTACCTTTTTATTGACTGTCCATAAAATATTCTAGTGCAACATACACAATAACATATTTATCTTTATATCTGTGATATAAATCGCGATTATTCTCAACATTTAATCTCCAAATTTCCTTGTTTTATCAGTAAAGCTGAGGGTAAAATGAATGTGTGCATGCTATATGATTAGAAAAGTAACAAGAGAGGAATTTGCAATTAGTTGAATAATCTTCCTCTTCAAATGTGACGTAGCAAAGCAACCTGATTTGAAGACGTTCCCTACGAAAGGCAGGAAAAAGACGTTTCCACACACAGTGGCGCCATTCTTGGCCATGGCTTGAGTATTTCCTGTGACCATCTGAGGAATACAGCTGTTCTCGGGATTGCGGATGTTGATTTAAATGTGTTTGTGTAGCATGTTGCGACACGGCATCAACAACTGTAGCTTCAAGCTGTCATAAAAAGTGTCAGCTGTTCAGTTTTTATCTGTGAACTCCGGGCTGTTGTTCCTGTAGTCCCTCACTAAGGAAGCTGGGGAGAAGTGCACTGATATATTACAACAACTTTCACTGTAAAATTGGATTTGTGAAACATTTGGTGACTCTATTGAGCTAGAGAAGTAGATTCTGTTTTATTTTTTCAACTGTGGACCACGTTGTCATCCCTTTGGTAGCCTATATATGATCTTTTAGGTGTGCGTCCTATAGCCTGGCATTTAGGATGGGCATGGTACTGATCAAATCTCAGTAAGAAAGTGACCAAACTTGTGGAAATATCTGCTGAATTCAGCCTCACAACTTTCACACTATTCTTTAAAAGAGAGATGTTTTAAATATATATATATTCATATGTATTTGTTCTTTATCTCAAGTAAGCAAAAATCAATTTAACCTTCTAACTCTAAGTGTCCTGTTTTACATAAAAACTTGGACAGAGACCCAGTTATTGTTAGATACAAACACAAATAGCGTAGCTAGCAGGCACCAGATGGCCAATAGTGGTCAGCTGGTAACAAACAAGCAGGTCAGGGCTCTCCTCCACCTCCATTCTGCCCGGCATAAATAATGCAGAGGACTTGAGCCACCAAGAGAAACTCCACCGAACTCCTCTAAAAGCCTCGAGTAACTCTCCAAGCAAGTCCTGAAAAGGCGCGTTTACTTGTGGTGAAAAAAGAAAAGAAGGGGCAAACCTTTGTGTCATAGCAGGGAGCTATGGATTACTCTCCATCTGTTCATTCATGTGTTACAGACAACAGTAATTAGATTTGCGTGATGACTGCACTGCATTCTGACATCTTTAAAATTGCATTGATCAAAGCGACGGGGGGGTGGGGGGGATTTCAGGTCAGGATGAAAAGCTTTGATAAACAAAACTTCTCTATTGTAAAAATAATGAAGATCTGGTGCAGACTGCAATACTAGCTGCACATATTTGCCTCCAGGACCAACATTCTGCTCCATATTGGATTTTCCACCAGTCTGACTTTCCTGGAAACACTTTTCTTCCCTTAGGGCTTATTTATTTATTGATTGCCCCAAAGGATGATGGGGGGGAGGGGGGTTGGCTGCATCATTCACAGAGGGTGACATGTATTCATTACTCCTTTGCATTCTGTATTCTGAGCGTAGTGAATTTTTGGCAATATTGTTAATTTTTTGACAATAATGTCAGTAAGACTTCATTTAATTTACCTGAATTGATTTGGAGAGATGAAAGGAAGATCTATAACAGCTGCTCCCAGGGCATTGAAGGTACTGGCACAACTATTAGAGCCACAAAACAGGATTACCCTAGTATCTTAGCGTAGTTTTCATTCACAGTAGACTGAATGTGCACTTGTCTGTTCAATTAAAGTCGAGCTATATAAGTGGTAAGGGTTTACACTTTGGCAATGCAAAAATGACCTCATCATGCTACTCGAATTGAGCCGAAACGAGTGGAGGGGGTGTATGTGAGCGTAAGTGGGCAAGAGAGATAGAGGATGAGAGAGAGGGAGAGAAAGAAAAAGCTCAAAGGGAAGGGTAAGTTGCAGAAAAGAAAAAGCTTCTCCTCTCGGAACAACTGCAATCACAGCCGCAGCCAAAACCCCCCCCGGATCCGTCCTTGCTGCCTAACGGAAACTTCTCAGCAGGCCTTAAAGCAACTGAGATGGAGGCTGGAGGTTGTGCAGTGGCATGTGTGCCATTCAGCATGAGCACAATTTGTGTTCTGCGTTACAGAAAGAGTGCCATCTGTACTACTTGAACAATAAATGATGACCACATCAGTTTTAAGAAACGCTGAGACAACTAACATGCTTGTGTGTTTTCATATTGTCTTTCAACGGTCACGCATTCACATTAAGAAGAAATGCAAATGTGCAAAGTAAAGAAGTCCAAAGTTCTGTCGCATTTTCACACTGCATGCTCAACTGCAAAACCAATGAGGTGCTTTATGGGATTTGAATATTTAATCTAGTATTTAGTTTAGAAATGGAACAACAAAGCACGTTTTTGCAACACATTCAATTTATTATATAGGCAATTCATTACCTTACTTAAGCTAATTACACTTGAAATGAGTTGTTTTTAATATTGCTCGCCATTGTACACGCCAAACGATAGTGAAACTATGAAAAGTGTGGCACAAACTGTAAAAGCCTTTGATTAAAAGTTGTTTTTTTTACTGCTGCAACCAACACGTTTCAAAAAGCACAACTTTACCCTTGACGGCTAACAGCCTCCGTTTACCTGTTTGTCGTGACTTTTCACAGTTTCACTAGCGCTTGGAGGAGCTTGCAAGTGTTTGCAGATGAGTTGGCATCTTCCATGCAAACTACTGGCGACTCAGGCACCCTACTAGTAACTTACTAGCAACCAAAGCAATTAAAAAGAGAGTTTTCAGTGAAGCGCTTGCAACCACTTTGGCACTAGCGAGTGCTAGCAACCTCCAGCAACAATTGCAAGTGGTTAACAACCATTAGCCAAACCCCTCGAGCTTCTGACCACCTATCCTACAAAATTCTTCTACAGCAAAGATGACAATAATACACTTATATACTAAACAATACAACAAAGCATGTGTCATTAACACCCAATAGAGATTTTCCAATATTAGCAAGGCAGCTAGCACTGACATCACCATAGGCGCTGACGATACATCCTCCTACTGGTTTAACATTTTATAGTGGTCCCCTCCCTTTTCTCTGCATGTCCAGAATAGATGCCAAAGAAGAGCATAGTGTTGTTCTTTCAGTTTTTTAGTTGTAATGAGTGCACCAGCTGGGCACTTGTAGTGCACTTCATCTAGCAGTACTTATGCACTCAAAACAGGGGAAAGGCAGGGTGTAAGAGCAGACGTAAATAATTTTAGACATACGCATTAGAAAACAACAACAACAACGAAAAAGTTTAAATGCATAAAATGTGACCGTGTTTAATTAAAGGCGCCCAGCGTTTGTGATTAATGTGCTAATGACATGCTAATGTGTAACACTATGCTAATGTTTGAGTTTCATGTGTGTGATGTCACTCTTAGGAGCATGAGCGCACACGCCTACACACACACACACACACACACACACGAATACACCGAGGAGCTTTAAAAAAACACAGAATCAGTGCGATTATGTTTGAGCTGCATTAGAACACAGAGGGCATAGCTCGAGATGTGAACTCTTTTCACCTCAGCAGGAAATACAGACCAGTGTGAAACAGCAGAAACAAAACAAAATCTGTTTCTGCGAGATCCTTTTTTTTTTTTTTAAAGAAAAAAAAACAAAAAACCCAAAATGGACC
>VUQG01002593.1:0-16053 GCA_015106755.1 Etia nguti
TCAGTGTACTTCAAGAACAGTTTCCCATCTAAAAATCTCTCTTTTCTGCATTATTTGCTTGCTTATTACCCACCAATCTACCGTTATTTACAGCGCTGCCGGACGCTTTTTTTTGTTTGTTTGTTTGTTTTTTTTTAACTTAACTGACTTCCAACAAGACAGCCTCATTTCTGCTGTTCAATACTGAAGAAATTTAAACGTTTTAAAATTATGCAGTATTGCAAAATGCTCTAATTAAACCTCTGTAACTTTGCTCTGCTTCACTTCAGCAGCATCAGGTAATGTTTATATGTTGATTCATGTTTTTCTTCCGTTTTTGTTCTACTGCAGAATATTTTTAAGGCTATCTGCTATAAAAAGCCAGGCCAGGAAAATCTCCTTCATGTTTTTCTGTGTTTTATCCTCAGTTACTTTGACACAAAGGCATCTACTGTGATGCTTACACCTCTGATGAAGTCTCACAAGTGTCAGCTTTCTTTTTATAGATATAAAAATATGGATATGTACTGATAAATGATCAGAATTATAATATTTCTGACTGTCTGAGGCAAAATTTCCCAGATTCAAATCGAATCGAATCGAATCGGGACCTTGTAAATCGGAATCAAATCGATTCTAGAAATCAGTGACAATACCCAATCCTAGTTAACAGGTCTTTCTCTGGTCACTTCTTTATTTTTTAAATGTTCCTTTATTGGCTATAAGTGCCAATATCTTCAAATAGCTAATAATGGCCGATTTATAACCCCTGCAGATACATCGGTCAGGTTCTAGTAATAGAGACCAATAGTAATAATGAACTGTTTTGAAAATAATGTGTTTTTTTTCCTCACATTACATTCCGCTCACTCTGTACTGTGATGACAGACAGCAAACTTTGAAGCACGCTGTTGTCAGATATAAGAGAAACAGACAATGAACCGTGAACAAAGTATAATCGAAAAACATAGTACACCATGACAGTGTGATGGAGAAAGTGAAGCTGTATGTAACAACAAGAGAAAAATAAGACAGGACAAAAATGGATTTGTAAAAAAAAAGAAAAAAGGAAAAAAAGAGTAAAAGAAACAGCAGAGATGATTGAGAGAAGAGAGCCCTGGCACATGGAGAGGGTGAGGAGAGCGGCACATAAAACATTCAGGCAGCTTGTTTGACTTTAATGATGCCATGTGGGATGCTACGCGGGGTGCTGTAGGCATTGTGTGTTTCTACATAGGGCCTGGATAATTGGGATGTGAGTACAGAGGTATACAGTCATGTCAGTGTTTTGGGATTATGCTAAAAAGTCAGTGGTGTGCTTTTGTAGTGTGGAGTGACTGTTTACATGTCTGTCATGCAAAGGAGGTTACACTGACAGATGACAATCCTGTCAGGAGACAGTTCAGGTTTGTATGGCTATTTGTAAGGCTTACTCTGGAGCAGAATGTACTACAGTATGTGTTTGGATGCCAGCCAGTTTCAGCTCTTTCCCCCTAAATCTCAACAAATGAATCAGCCGTACACAAACACAGAGCAACAGATTTTGAATAATACATCATAGATTTTCAGACAAAGCACTTCATATGCCTTTGTTTGCATTTATGTTGGTTTGTGTGTTTTTGATTTGTGCGTGAGTGTGAGCTTGCTACTGTTCACACATCTATGTACCGTGAGACAGCCTTGCCACTTCTAGCTCACACATAAAATTGCATTTGAGCACTCAAGGGAAATATGCTGCCGGTCTCACCAATATCAGCAAAATATAGCTTTAGCCGGCTGTGCTGGAAGAATGAAACAATACAAATCACTTGTGAAGGCTAACAGGGTCTATACATATTTCACCTGCAGTTAAGCAGTTAATGACATTACATTAAAATGCAGATCTCCATCAGTATGGTCACATTTCTTCATATATAGAACACGCTTAGATTCTTGGACTTCAATTCTGTTCCTATCTGGGAAGCTATTTCCTCTTCATTCCAGCGTGACCTTAGTTATTAAAACATTCTACAGTCTGCTGTGGTTGAAATGTGACCCTGAGAAAGGTTTTTCTGTCACAGTTTATTTTATAATCACAGCATGACTGCACGGAGGTTAAATTGAATAAAGCCTTTGGACACATACGCTTCAACGTTACGTCTTTGAACTAAAAGCCCTGTTGAAAGCTGTTGATTCCTGATAGTTGTGCTTAGTGGATCAAAATCTGATTACACTTTTCTGTGTTCATAATTCCATCAGTTTTGACAAGATCCCCAACACCACTGATTGAAACGCAGCCCCAAACCATGACAGAGCCTCCACCATGTTTTGAAGATTGTCGTAGACACTCACTGCTGTACGTCCTTCCTGACTTCTTCTGTACACATTGATGACATTTTGAACCAAACATTTAGTTTGGATTCATCGCTCCATAGCACCTGATGCCACTGATTTTCATTCCAGTTATTGGGCCTTCCTTAGCCTTTCGTCTTTGGTTCTCTTCTTAAAGATGGCTTTTTTTTTACATCCTCCCTTCCACTAAAACCATTTCTCACGAGATTTCTGAGCTCAGATACAAGGACTAGATTGAAAATGACTTAAAAAGCAGCCAATGTCTGAAGAAAAACTCTGAAAGACCTTCGGAAAGCCCAAAGAACTTTTGCAGAAGACTAATTTTAAAAAAGAAACTCTGGTTCCTTGGAACTAAAACATAAAGAAATGAGGAGTGGCTCAAGACTGCACTGTAGTTAAAATTTGTTCCCGATGCCAAGGATAAAGATGAAGCTTTTTAAATATGTGTAGCCAGTGCGCTTGACCGTGTGTGCGTTTGCTCACATGCATTTTTAAACAGCGGTGCCACAGGGCTGTTAGGTAGCTTCAAGGACAGTCTAATTGTTACAATATTGTTGCAATTCCCTCCGCAGTTCTGATCTCAGCATGTAATCAACAAGGGGTATATTTTGCCTGACCTTTGTATGCCTGTGTCTACGCATGTGTGTGATGTTTTGCTTGTTGGTATGAATATTCTGTGTGTGGTATAATTAGTGGTCTTAACAACATAAATGACTCAAAGCTAGCTGTTCTGCAGTCAGCTGCATTTTTACCTGGAGGTTGTTGTTGTTGTAAATAAATGAAGTTCTGCCTGTTTTTACTTAGAGCAACATTTCGAGCTCTGGAAAGATTCTAATGGAAAATATGTTTTAAAAATGTCCTGTTTTTCTTTTTTATTTAGCAGACTCCTGTCAATTAAAACCAATGTGACATAAGTGAATGTGTCACATGCAGCAAGAAACTAAATGTTCAAAGTTTTCATCATGATTATGGCTCCAGCTAACAAGTATTTCATTACTGGTTGTGCTCTTAATGATTTTCTCAATTATCCATTCTGCTTGCAAAATGTGAAGAAACAATGAAAAATGGCTATAATAATTTCTCAGAGCCAAGCTGCCTTTCACTGACAAATTGTTTTAGTCCTGGTCATTATGTATAACTCAATTTGCTTCTGACATGTATTTTCATGGCACAGGACTACAAATGTAGATAAAAACAAACTAGTAATGGCTGAATTATCTACATGTATTAGCACAGGTTGCATTTTTGTTTTAATTATGAATTTGGCTCACTAAATTCTCAAAAATAGTTGGTGTTTTTTTAGGCAATCTCAAATGATGGGTGGAAAATTAAAGCCCTCGGGTTAATGGCCTTAAGTATGTATGTATATTTTCTTTAAGCCTCTCGAACAGTTATGCTGAACATTTTCTGGCGGTACTGAAAACATTACAGGGAAAAACAGGTTGAATCATGCTGTGCAAACAAAGGGTATGTTCTTTGTTTTGCAAATAGAGTCTGAGAACAGGAAATATTTGATGTAGAATTTCTTTACTTTAGAGGCTCATTTTACTGAGTGCTTCGTACACAGGTTGCTGTCTGTGTCTGGAACAAGCAGAGAGTGAAATGGTGAAATGGTAAAAGTTCACTCTATACTTCTTTTTTTTACTATTTTATATCTAAACCAAATTTACAGAGTACACAGTGTATGCTAAGTGTATGCTCTTTGTTAGATTATAATGAAAAAAAAATCAAATAACAAACTGTATCTAAAATGCCAGCTCATCCGCCTTCCCAGGACATCACCCTCTGAATGCGGATTCTGTGTTGTTGTTGTTGTTTTTTTTAAACGAGAGCTGAAGCAGACAAAAATAGTGGAAAAGAAAAAACATCAAACTGTGCTAAATACTGAGTGACTCAGTCTCATTAGCAATGACCCTATACTGGACAGATACACAATATATAACCCATATCAGATAAATGTCAACAAAATTTTACTAGCAGTTTAATAATGCCTTTATAAAGTTAAGATTTTGTAAAATTAGAGAAACATAGATAGTTTTACAAATTTGATAAGTACCTGATTTGTTTCTTTTGTTTTCTCATTGTAAATATTTATTTTGCATTTTCTTTTTTTTAACAAAGACATGCATCACTATTAGCACTCGAGTGACAGAGGTGCTTTTCTGAGTGGTGAATTAAAATGTGAAGAATCACCCCAATTACCCCAGCGGTGGCCTTTTAGTGACAGGGCTTCTAATTAGTGCAAGAAGTATCTATTTCTATGGAGAATAATGAGAAGAGCAAAGAAATGCTGTGAATGGGAAAGTGTGGGTCACTGCGGCTCTGAGGCTCTAAGAGGTTTCCTCATGTATAATTAACATGATACGTTGGTTTAAGCGTGCAGAAAAAATAGGCGTAATTGAGTCGTAGCCCTAAAAGTGGAAATTAAGATACAAATCAGTGCTGTAAAAGAATCATTACCTTTTTTTTTGACAGTTCAGGCATGGATGATAACCATCATAAACAGTGCTGGATCTGTTAGAGCCGATGCTCTAATCTCGAATGTCGTCAGGAGACAATGCTTAGGGCATTTTTGCTTTTTCAATAACAGAAAAAGGAGAGTATAACTTGAGCTCGTGCTCTCAAATATTTTACTTGTAAATCGCCTTATTTCATAGTAATGCTACCACTCGTTTACCAGAAAATGTGCTCAAGCCCACAGAATACCACAGCAAATGTAGTCACACTGCCAGTTCCATTTTTGGCACTGGCTTTTAAAAGGTTTGTGCTCTTAAACAGACTTTAGGTAACAAACATAAACTGAAATACAGGCTTCTTTCTTTGCAGTCGCTCACTAAGTTGCTGTGTGAAATGCACAGAAACAATAACAGCAGGACTGAGTCACACAGACCCAGCTTAATTCATAGGAGTAATTAAAATTCTGTTTTAGTCTGCATTTCTTTTATTGGTTTGGCTGTCCCAGGTTAATGGTCCTTTGCCTAATACTTCCTCAGAAGTGTGCTACTGCTACCCATCTGTTCTGCACAGAAATGGAAAGCTCGACAGCTGTGTTTTTATATTTTGACAGGGAATGAGATAGATGAGTCTTTTTTTGGTGAAAATGACGCTGTTTCATTTCAATGTAGTGCCAAAATTATTAAAGAATAACTGTCATCAGCTCTTATTTTCTTTATCTTATTTGTCACAGTCTGAGAGGCTATGTTGGTCTGAGACTGAAATTGCCCAGTGCCCTCTGCCTCTACCCCTCCCTCCCCACCCCACCCCACACACACACACACACTTTTTTAAATTAGTGTTAAAATTCACTGTAATAAATGGCAAATAGTATGTGTCTGTAAGTACAATGAACACAGCATCACTCCTTAGTCACCACAGGCTTCTGCGTTTTGCCACAGTGAAGTGAGCTGTCATCAACTGTCATCAGCTGTCTCATTTTTTTTGTACAAGCTCACCAGAAATTACAGGCGAGTGGCATTTTTTTTTAACCGGTGCTGACAGATTGAAGACAAAGACTGCAGGGAAGGATAGATGTGGCGGGTGTAATATTACTCACAGGTCTCTCAAACTTGCTGCAGTTGTGAATTGAGAAGAAGAACCAACCCGTGTGATAGGCTGAGGTTTCTTCCAGTCAATCAGTATTCCTCGGAAATGTAAAATTCTGTCAGCAACTATCAACGAGACAAGCTGGTGTTGACACCATCAAGTCTTCTGCACTGATTTTGAAGAGACAGGATCCTTAAAGAGGCACTGTGGTTATTTTGAGTTCACCGTTAATAACATCTGTTTGTGTGAGAGACTAAGATGCAAACATTAAAACTCTCTCTCTATATATAGACTTTGTATCCAAGAAAGTCCAGTGATTAGAAAATTGACACGCTGTCAAACATACTGCTGCTTTGCAAAAAGAAAATATTCAGGAAAATATGGAAAATGCATCTTCCAGCTATTTCATTAGTTACACTGGTGCAATTGGTTATTATTAACCCAAATATTTAATGTGGAAACCAGATGGAAGTAACTCAGTATATTTAGCCATTTTGACATGGTCAGGAGGAGTTCCTGAAGTTTAAACTGAGAATCAGAAAGGGTAAGAAAGGTGATCTGAGTGACTTTGACTGTAGTGTGGTTGTTGGTGCCGGACAGGTATTTCAGAAACTGCTGATTTACTGGGTTTACAATGGTCCACATATCCATTGAGCAGCATTTCTCTGGTTGAAAATGCTATGTTGATGGCAGAAGTCAGGAGAATGGCCAGACTGCTTCGACCTGGCAACAGTAACTCAGATAACCGCTCGTTACATCCAAGGTATGCAGGAAAACATCTGTGAAAGGCCCAGCACATCAAGTCCTGAAGCAGATGGACAACAGCAGAAGAAGACCACGCCAGGTGTCACTCCTGTCAGCTAAGAACAGGAAACTGTGATAGCCATTTACATGAACTCACCTGCATTGAACAAGAGAAGATTGCAGAAACACTGTGTGGTCTGATGGGATCAGAATTTGGTGTAAATATGAAAGCATGGACCCACCCTGTCTTCTATCAAAGGTGCAATAATGTGGCGGATATTTTCTTGGCACATTTTGGCACTGATAGTACCAGTTGAGCTTTATTTAAATGCGACAGCCTATCTGAGTAGTGTTGCTGACCATGTCGATCGCTTTATGACCACAGTTTACATGTCTTCTGATGGCTGCTTCTAGCAGGTTAACTCACCAAGTCACAAGGCTCACATCATATCAGACTGGTTTCTTGAAAAGAACAAGGAGTTCACTGTACATCTGGTTTGTGGGTGCTGAGTAGGATCTATGGAAGCCATTCGTCATTTTCCTCTTTCTTAGTGCCTCTTTTTCCTCTTGGCTCACCAAGCTGCTTTACACTGGCACCATATTGACAGTTTGCACAGTGTGGGCAGACTGGATATGGGGTGTACAATTGATTAAATGTTCTATTTGGACACAGACTTTTAGAATAAGATGGATGGCCCTGACAGAAGAGATACAAGGGGGTGAACTGAACTCGATGGCATGCATGCTCACAGACACTTACACCTCTATATACAGTGTCTGAAAATAAAGCTAGAATTTCTTCAGCCTATCTGTTTTTTTTTTCTACTCCACAGATAAACCTGCAGAGGAGAATGAGGGTCACGGGCCTAATTACCCAGGGTGCAAAGCGTATCGGCAGCCCAGAGTACGTCAAGTCTTACAAAGTAGCCTACAGTGATGACGGGAAGACCTGGAGAACATACAAAGTCAAGGGCAAAGATGAGGATATGGTGAGACACTTGTACAGGCATACAGACATAGACGTACGCATCCATCGTCACCCATTGCTTCTTGTTCTGTGGTAGACAGACGAAATACACACTCATACATGCGCACACATCGACTAGAGACTGTGCACTCAGTCAAGGACAGGGTGGAGGACATGATGAGATGGCTTTTTAATTAGCTAGCGCACACCGGGCCCATCCTGCTGCCCCTTACCCCCCTCCACTTTTATGACTTCTAGATTGAATTTTTATACTATTTGGGGATGAACAGCCACCAAATAGGCCACAGAGCATTCTATCATTCTTGACAGCAAGCCACGGCTGTCCTCTCTTTGGCCGAGCTCCGAAACAACCAGACCTCCAAACTTATTATCAGATATGTTGTCAGATTGTATGCTCTATGTCTGGACTTTAAAATTATGTGCTCATTTAGAGTTTTGGTTTTTTTTTTGCTTTTTGCTCAGTCAAAGCTAGACACGGTTATGACATGTCTGTGTTTGTTTGTACATCCAAACTATCCAATCATATAGTTTTTGTCAGGCTATCTTCTGCGATTTGGATGAAACACTCCAGAAGGTAAAGTGATATAATTGGAGCACTAATTTAAAACACACCACTGTTCTTATGAATTACTGGCTCAAATGGTGCGACAAATTGTCTATTTTTCCCTGTAATTCTAGCTCATTGACCTTGAATGACAGCAATTTGTTGAGCGTGGAGTAGACACTAGAGACAGCGGCGGATAGACTGCCACATTATTGAAAGCTGATCTGCTTCACCATCCTCCCCCGCCCCCCATCTGCTGTTATTTCATCCCTTGCAACAGATTTTCCGAGGAAATGTCGATAACAACGCTCCATCAGCCAACTCCTTCACCCCTCCCATTGAAGCCCAGTACGTGCGCATTTACCCCCAAGTCTGCAGGAGGCACTGTACTTTACGCATGGAGCTGCTCGGTTGTGAGCTAACAGGTGAGTGAGCTTTCTTCATCCAACTGAATACACTAATCAGCATCATTATCATAAATAAATCATACATAATTTGGAAATCCACTCCAGTATGCCTCTTGCACAGTTGTTCCTATTTGCATTTTTTTTAAGTAGTGTCAGCACTGAATCCTTTTTCTGGGGGCCTGGGGTTAGATAAAAAAAAAAAAAAAGAATCGTTTAGAGCAAATCTGTTTTTGTTGTTGCCAGGCTGTTCTGAACCACTGGGTATGAAGTCAGGCCATATCCAGGACTATCAGGTCACAGCCTCCAGCATCTTCAGGACACTCAACATGGACATGTTCACTTGGGAGCCTGGGAAAGCCCGTTTAGACAAGCAGGGCAAGGTCAACGCTTGGACAGCTGGTCATAGCGACCAGTCGCAGTGGCTACAGGTAAGATATAATCTAAGCCAAGTCTGTTATCTGTTGCAGCTACTGTAGAGATAAATCAATGTATTAGCAGCAAAATGAACAACAGACACCCCTGTTCTTGCAGATAGCTGGCTTTCACTCTGATGAAGGATTAGCTCTTACCTCCCTGGCATAGTAATTGATGGTTGTGCATGGTAATGCATGCCAATGGATTCAATTATATTTCATAGGGAAGGACTTCACTGTTCATGCCAGTTGAGAATTAAATTATCTCTTAAAAACCCACCTTCGTTAGCTACTTCTCAGTATCCTTCTTGGAAACAGTCAGTAATGGGTTGTAAATTCTGTTTATTTCCATGTCAGTCTTTCTGAATCCAACACCCACACTGCCTCAGTTGGAAGAGTTTCGCCCTGTTATCTCTGGCTGCAGTCCAAGGCTTTCTATCTCTATGAAACCGGCCCATCTATTTGTTTTCATTACAGAAGTGAAGGCTAAACATGTCTCCTGAAAGGGACAGGACACATCTCTAAGTGAACGTTTACCTCCCAGTCTTTCTGTTTAACAATATGTGAGATTGATGGTGGCTGAGGGAGTTTCAGATAGATATCAATAAGGCTCAGTCAGGCTTAGAATTCCCTTACGTATGGCCTCATATATTGGATTTCTTTTTTTTTTTTTGGGGGGGGGTGTCATACAAAAAACGAAAAGTCATAAATGCTTTTTGCTTTTAAAGTGAGAAACCAGATCTTACTTCATGCTGTAAAAGTGATAGCATAGAAGAAAATGTGATGTGGATTATCTCATCAGGGAATTGAAGATCAGTGATTTCTTTGATTTCTTGGCCTTTCTCGCGGACTCGCTCGCACATACCCCCTCCCTATCAGTGACACAGTTAACGCTCTGTAGTCATACCGACTGGTCTGGCTGTTATTAGATTGGTCGGGTTCTGATTCAGACATGTTTTTTATTACGCTGAAAGCTTTTTTTAGACGGTGACGGCACACAGGGCTGTGTGTCGGTGGAGACAGGTACTTAGGCGGGCTCCATCCATGCTAGGGAGTTTGGCTAAGCAAAATTGATTGCTTTGGGTAAAAGAAAACTTGCAGTCTCATATTACATGCTGTGCTGGCAGGAAAGAGGAGATGCCATACAGATGAAGTGAGAAAATCAATGGCTCCCATTGCCAAGAACCATTTCTGTGCGCACGAGCAGATACAATATCCAGCTTTTAAAAGTCGACATTTAAGAGTTCTGTACTGTAAAGTATGTTGATGAGGCTGTTGGTAATGACTGTTTTGAATATTTAGCGATCACCTTATATGCATTTGTTAAGCTCCTGCTATAATCAGTGTCTTCTTTCTACTCGTTGCCATGGCAAATAATTGATTCAGAGTGGCGTTACTGAATGACTTAAAACCTCACAGACTAATGGAATTAATCAACCTTAATGATAAAATAAGTATTCCTATTAATCAAGAAAACTGTTCTTTTGCAGATTGGACACAGTGAAAAACCCTCTTTATGCATCAGGGTACATAATATAATATAATATGGATTGCTTAATGTATACAACAGAAAAGACGTGATGATGCACAGATTTTGTTAGAAGGCCTTTTTTCTTATCAGAATATCAACACATTCCTAATAGATATTGGCATGCCAGCTCAGCCAGCTGTGACAATGGATAGGAGGGAGGTAACAACAAATGATAAATAGTTTGTAGGTTTTTCACGTTTGTCAACCCTGATGTCACCTTGCACTCAGTGCAGGAACAGTTTACTATGTTCAGACTGATAACTAATCACCACTCAGTACCCAAAGCTGAGATATTTGTAGCAGTACGTAAGCCGTGACTCAGTAAAACAGCTTTTAGACCAAACATGCCCAAATATGCCAAACCTAACACATTTACACTCAAAGAAACAGCGAGTCCCAGAGAAAGTCGCTGGAACATCCCAGCACAAATTACCGTGCTGTTAAACTGCTGTTTGCAATCGAAATGCAGCCAGTTAGTTTGACGACAGCTCAAAGTAAATGTTCAGCAGCTGTAAATGTTTGTTAAGTTAGACCTACTCTAGCACTCTTCATTAGGGTAGGTGAGACTAAAGTTTCATAGCTATAGTTTACACAAAAGTAGCAGATGAATCCTGGAGGGCTCCTGATGTACCACCTTCCTTTTTATCAAAGTAACACTGGCAATTGTCAAGCCTGTAAGACTTTGGTCTGGAGAGAGCATATCAACCAACCAATGTGGTGCCCTAAATAGTAAGACATTTCTCCACCTAGTAATCACGTCTATTATCATCATTTGAGCTAACTGCACAATTAACATTCTGAAGTTAGCAACAGCCTTAATATTTTTTATGTTAAGGCTGCTATTATATTCCTTTTCATTTTGCCACAGAAAGCTTTTAAGTAAAGAAAAAAAAATCACCCAGAGCTGGACCTTTTGGTCACTTTCCAAGTTTAAGCTATTCTGTTCTGACAGGGGATAAAATTACACAGGGGGAGACTAAACCAGAAAATTTCAAGATGTTTTCAAGAGAGGAGCTGAAGCTGTCAGACGGAGCTGCCAAATGTTTCGAGCTGGCATAAGCTGATTAGTTAATTATGCACATTAACATGTCCACGTTGCAGAGAGAACGTGATAGAGAGACAGTTGCTACTTTTCAGTTTCATAACTGTTCTGTAAAAGCAACAAGTGTACTGCAAATTTTCTGACAAGCACTGCTCGGGACTGTGGAGAGTTTTTATGGTGGATTATGATAAACAAGCCCCAGACAAACAAGTACACAAGGCTGGAATGAAGTGGGTTTGTCTCTTCCCTCATATTTAATTTGGTTGCAGTTAACAAATGACTTGGCAAGAGTGTTGAATTCTCCATTTGTATCTCTGTCATAGGCAGGAGGTTTTACATTTTTTTGCTATTTGTTTGTTGGTTATTTGTTGACACTCAGCTACACTATTGGTATTGACATGCCTTTGCACTTAGAAGAAGTCACAGAACCTTCAGGAATTTAAACCGGAATTTAAAACTCTTCTACACAAGGAATTGCAACTTTTTCTTCGATTATTCCTTATATTGGGTAACTACATTGCAATTGGCTCAATATCTGTAAAGTAAATAATTATTAAATGTAACCATACACTACATTAGTGGAACATGTAATACACTAATCTATGGTGTTTTGTAAGCATGGCCTTGTGTAGACATAGTACAAAATACATCACTTAATTTGCAACTTGTTATATTTATTTGTATCCTGCAAAGGTTACAAAACAAGTTATGAACGCAATTCCGGTCTGGTGGTTCATTTGTTATCCCCCGTCTCCATGGTTTTCACACCCAATTATCTCCTTAAAATGATGAATATGTGTGGTGTGCTGCTGTGGCACCCTGATAATCACCTCTGCCTCTGATGATGCAGAGTGAGCGAGGTTTGTGTGAAAACTTTGAAAGAAGTACAGTAACTCCCTTTTTACAAATGGCGCTAATGGTTTACTCAGCAAACAGTGGTTGTTGCTAATAAATGCACTGTTTCTCTAATGCAGTAGTGTTGTAACATCATATCCTTTTTGCACTGACGAGTCATCATGTGCTTGACCAGCGAGTCCCAAAGCGTGGGTCACAGCTCACTGGTGGGCTCTGAAAAAAACTTAATGTGGACCACAAGTAGATATTTACAATAAATGGAAATCCTTTTCATTTTCCTATATGTAATTCATTTTCAAATTGCTGTAAATTTTAAAGATAAAAATAAAAATAAGATGCATGCATCAGATACATGAAGTAATGCTATTAATGGAGATTCAACCTCATCGAAGCTAATCATTGGAAGGTTTTTGTTTTAGTGGAAACAAAAACGAGAAGAAAAACTTTTTTCCTTAGTCTTGTGAGCAATCATTCAAAATATTATTTGATATTTTTATTTACATCTAAACTTAGAGTCTATTGTTAGCATTTATGGATTCAAACACAGCATCAATGCTTCAGAGTTTCTGTGGTTTCTGTAAGCAAATCGTACCAATCCATCTGTTTACTTTGTATTAGACAGATTTGCCCAGATATTATCACTGTTTAGTTAGTAACATGGGCTTATTGAATGAAGAGCATTGAAGTTGCAGGATCATAAAAAAAAGAAAGAAAAATGAGCAACCATAAAATAACATGCAGAGCAGAGCACACATAATTAGTGTGAACTATGATAGTGCGGGTTTACTTAGGCAGATGCTGATGAAATAAATATTGAAAGTGCAGCAGGTGAAGTACTGCTTACTCATGGGGGGGAGAAGTGCCTCTCTGTTGGAGCACACGGGACCGAGGAGAAAACACACTGGGCGATTACAAACAAAGATGGGGTAACAAGTTAAAGAACTGTGAAAGAGAGCTGAGATCAAGGTAGCACAAGTTTACAAGTACACATTTCTTGAATGCCAATATTATGTGCAGATATCGAGTATCAATTTTTAAAAAAGCTATAGCACTCTCATCCTCTCTGTTGATCCTAAGAATTTAGATTGATACTACCAGTACAGGAGGTTTGGGAAGTTGGCAATTATCATAAAGCACTACAGGTATATGACCGAATTGGGTTCCAGCCATTTATTTCTTGACATTGGCTAAATGAGTCTGTGTAGTCAGTGCTTACTAAAAATGATGAAGACCAGCCAGGAGATAGTTTTCCCTCTCCCGCTTTTTGGCTTTGACAAAGTTCCAGTCTGCCACCAAAAGATGTCAGAGAGAGACACATAATGACACTCATCCACAGACAAACATTTGTAAATAGCGAGACAGTAGGACATCCTACAGCATTGAGTTCTGGTTTATATTTTTATCCATTACCTTCATTCATGAATCACTATGAAATAAATACCAAGCTTTGTGAACACTTTGACTCCCTGCAGACACTCAGTGCTTTGTATATGGTTGTTGATAGCAGTAATTGGTGGTTTTGACCATTGCCCTGTTTCAATCACAAGAAATGATCCGTGTTGAAAGAGCAGCCCTGACCTATAAAGAAGAAGACATTACCAGCATGAAAAAAAGCAGGTTAGATGAGCTTTTTATCTGAAGCCGTCTCGATTTGATTGAGCATTGCTTTAATTCGTGGACCTTAAAAAGTCATATTCTAGGAGGGGTTAGTGATCCGGTTATACTGCTATGTTTTTTAATGGAAAAAAAAAACTTTTCACTCTATTGAGTACTTCTTTGTGATTTGCATACTTAAGAAACACTTCAAAAGTTTAAAGGATCCTTCAATGTCACGGAGACAATGGCAATACTACCTTAGCATACTTAAGGCATTTCGTACAGTATTAATGCCTTTTAAGCAAGTAAGATTTCCAGAGAGAGAAGCGTAAAAGCCACTAAGCACTGTTCATCCAAGGCAAGTGGATATATTTAATTCATGGTCCAATGCTCTTAATATGAAGCACGTCTGGAATCCAAAGTCTATCAGCACCAAAAAGGAATGGCAGTGGTTATACAGTACCAGAGGAGACTCCCAGCAGGATGAATGTGAGAGATTAGTCTTGTCGTGTTAAGGCTAGGCACAGTACAAGCAGCACTTCAGATAGATACAAGCCAACGTTTAAATGGGATGATCAGTCTGTTGCTCAGCTGTTACTCAGATGTTCTTCTTCTCGCCTTATCCTCATCTTGAGATTCATGAAGCACTCTCTGTTCCGTTAATGTTCTCAGTGTTCATTCATAGTAACGTAAAGTATAAAGTAAAGTATAGTAAAGTAAAGTAAAGTATAAATGGCTTGTTGTGGGTGGTTGATTATTACAGGGACAGTGGTGTGGAAGATAGCATCATTGCTTCACAGCAACGAGGTCCTGGGTTGGAATTCAAAGGCTGTCTGATTCCATTTTGTACTGAAGTTTGCTAATTCTGTCCAGGTACTGCAGCTTCCTCCACAGTCCATAGAGATGCATGTTGAGTTAGCCGGTGACTCTCAATTGGCCATAGATGTGAATGTGAGCATGGCTGGTTGTCTTTCTGTGTAAGCCCTGAGACAGACCGGTGACTTGTCCAAGGTATATCCACTTCTCACCATATGGCGGCTGGGATAGGCTCCAATCCTACTGTGACATTGCATTGCATAAGCAGAACAAAATGGATAGATGGATGGATGGTTAAAGGAGCCAGTAACACCTGTAACCATATAGCAAATAACCACTGAGGAACTAAGACATGTTTAGAGGTATCAAAGTGAGAAGCAGAAGAAGAAGAAGACATATTTAGGACACTCAGAAAGCAAATATTTTGATAAACAAAACATTTTGCCATGAATTTTACCTGAAAGTGTAACTTTTTAATGTGTTGCAGGTCCTAACAAACAGTGGTAAATAAGATCATATAAAAGTCTGTTGTTATGTTGTCATTTAGCTTGTCTTTATCTCACCCACTCTCACAGACATGTTAACCTCATTAAAGGTCAATGTCGCAGTTGGTAATGTAGTCTTTATAAACTAAGGCATTAAAATGCTAACTGATCATCAGTGCGTCTCAAAAGTCTAAAGTGGTTTTCAGAACACACAAACACATCTGCGGATATTCGTTGGTTCATTAGAGAGAATTGTGTAATAGGAGCAGAAAAATTACATTAGAGTCAGTAAATGAATTTCAGATATAGTAGTTACTGATTATAATCCTGCAATTTTTTTGTTTACTCTTGAAAAGCATTCATCAATTTTTAAACCTCTGAGAGTGTAATTTATAGTGTAATTCAAAATGCACTTGTAATAAAGTGCATTAATTAATATACTGTTGAAGCAAATCACCCACAGTGTTCGTTCATAAAGCATTAGTACACGTTGACACTTCACACTTTTTCTCACGTGATGCAAGATTGAGTCCTGCTCAGTGCCTGTGAGCATGCATTTGATATAATCAAACCGGGTATTATCATTTCACCAATTTTGCCGAGCGCAGCTTCCTAATCAAATCGCTGCTTCAAATACAGCGCTGCTGACAACAAACTCCATTTCTTTTAATCAATAGAATTAGCTGGGTGTTTGTCTCATCCATCCACAGAGGAGAATGGCTTTAATTTGTCCCATTGAAACTCTCATCTCTTCTTGAGTGTTTATGCAGTAAAGATGA